>PVJS01001840.1:0-91565 GCA_004027185.1 Glis glis | reverse complement strand
AAAAAAAAAAAAAAAAAGAAATAATAATTGAGGTGTTTAATTCCTGTGTCTGATGCTATCCAATGATGGTGCTCTACTCAGTGGGTTAGCAACAGGTAATGCCTTGAAGGAGTGTGAATACAGCCTAGAACAGTCCATTGACTCCATGGGTTTTAAACACAGTGGGAACAATAGTTAGAAAAGCCATGCTCTTTATTTTCTTATATTGTAATAGCCAAGCACTTAGAGGGAGAAAAGATTTATACTGTTGTGCTTTATTTATTTATTTTGGCACTGGGGATTAAACCCAGGGGCATTCTACCTCTGAACCACACCCCCAGCCCTTTTGAATTTTTATAAATTTTAAAACAGGGTCCCGCTAAGCTGGTGAGGGTCTCCCTAAGTTGCTGAGGTTGGTCTCGAACCTGCAATCCTTCTCTCTCAGCCTCCCAAGGGCTGGGATTACAGGTGTGCACAACCATGCCCAGCTTGCTGTTCTTGTTTTAATTCTAAGAGCTTGGCTTTGAATATATAGGACTGAGAGATTTGAGTGAATTTGCTAAACCACAGATGGATTGAAAGGCAGGACACTATGATAAGTAGTGCCAAAAAGATAAGTAGTGATGATAAAAACATAAGAACTTTTTTCTGGGATGGGAGAGGGGTTGGGAGCCATGTGGAGGCATAGAGAACACCTTGGGTTTGGTTGCAGAATTCCGGATGTTTTTTAGGCAGATCCAGGGAAGGAATGGAGATGATAGTGACTACAGAAATACATGATCTCAAGATCCAAGAGGAGGGAACAGCTGAGCTCTACTTCCCAGGAAAATCTTGGAAAATTGCAGGTGAAGATCATATGCAACTTGGCCCCTGGTTTAGGGTAGCAGAGGGAGAGGGCAGACTGTTTGTAAGGAGAGGGACCAGTGGCTGCCTGATGCTGTCATACTCTGTCATGGTGCAGGGATAGGAGCTGATGGTTTCTTTCTTTGTAGTTAGGAGGAGAACGAAACTATATAGAGGGCTGACTTGGAGTTAAGCTGAGCAGGACACAGGAAAGCTACCTCCATACCTAGAGGCCTTCATGGTTGACAGAGCCTGGTTAAAAAGACTATCTAAGATGGTTTATTTCTCATCAAGGACAAACCCAGATGTAGACTGGACGCCCTTGTCCTGATGGTAGGGTGGTATATAAGCCATCCAGGAACATACAGTCCTCCAGAGAACAGAATAAAAGGAAAGAATCCTGTGGATGTCATGGGAGAAGGGTTGATTCCATGAAGGGTCTGGAGGAGATCCCAGTGGGGGAGATGGGAACACATCTCAGGACCTGCAGGGTCCTTGGCTTACCTGAAGGAAAAGAATTTCAGTGTGATTCATCAGAGGCATAGACAGGTTTATTTAGGAAAGCAAGAAATACACATTCAAGGGGGATTGCGGGCCATCTCCAGAGTGAGAGATGCTTTGGGGGGTTCATGACTCTTCTTTTATAGGAGACTTTTGTGAGAGGTGTGTAGGAGGAGGTGTGTGAGAGTGACATCAGTCCAGTCACAAGATTTGTGTGTGTGTGTGTGTGTGGCTATAGCTTTTTCTATTGCCCAACCATTGATAATTACATCAGTGGGGGCCAAGCAGCATTTACACATTGATTCCAATTTCTTTCACTCATGTTTTACATGAATTGTCAAAATAAAAAGCAATTTGTTATTGAAAACCTTTAAAACAGTATAATAAACATTTTAATGACAGTACAAAGTTGTACCTCTAATAACCCCTTTTATTAATAATCTAATAATTTTTTAAGAGGAATTGATTGTGTCACAGCTAGCATACTGAAATATGCATAGGACCTTGGATATATAGGGTAGTTTGTTGTACATGTCAGAATCCTTTGTGTTGGGGCAAAAACCAAACAAATAACGAACAAAAAAAAATCCCACATAACTCATTAGATATGATGGATATATTATGAGCTATTCTCAAAATACTAAGAATCATCCAAGAAACTTGTTTACATAAACATCTTGGGTCTTGTACCCAAATATTCTAATTCAGAGGTTTTGGAGTAGTGCAAGTAAATTTATTAATGTTAATAGTTCATGGATAATTCTCAAGAAATCCCGAACATATGTCCTCCATGGGGCATTTAGCATCAACACTATCACTCACTGTAGTGGTTAAGAACACGTGCTTTGAAGTCCATCAGACTTGGGTCTAAAGCCAGGCTCCAACATACAGCGTGACCTTGAAAATCCAAGTTAAGCACTGACCTTTCCAAAAGCCTCAGTTTTCTGTGTGTGTGGTGTGTGTGTGTGTGTGTGTGTGTGTGTGTTTATTGGTGCATTGTATTCTCACAACATAATGTAAATCATGCTGACATTGACATACAATCACTCAGCATTTGGTGCCCCCCCATTTTCCCCCTTCCCAATACAGAGTACTACGATTGATGTTGGTATATTCATATATGTACGTGTCCCAGGAGATTGCTCTTTTATTTAAACTATTCACAGGTGAGATTGCTAACAGTGCCCAAGGAGATAGCTCTTTTGTGTGACTTCTGTCCTCTGACCAACAGATATCTCTCTGCTTAACTATTCCTTGGTTGGATAATTAATAGTTCAAGGTATTTTGCAAGGGAGTGAACTTCCAGTATAGTGTTAGAAATCTTTCCAGATCTTTTGTGTTGTCTCTGCTGTCTGATCCAGAGATACCTCTTTGAGGAGTGTCAACAGTGCTCAGAGTAATTAGTAAAGACATGTAAGTTCCTTAAAAGTGTGGGACTAACAGGCCTGTTTGGGGAGTAAGGGGATTGGGGAACTTTGCCAATCTTCCATATTAAAGTTACGTTTTCCTTGTTCTTCCATTACATCTCCTTGCTCTCTATGGCTTTTATTTCTTCTATCCTACCTTAAGCAGACTACAGAGACATCAGAGGCAATTGAATTGGCAAACCGTGCTTCCTACCACTTGTTGGATATAGGACTGTATCGGCCTGGGTTTGGTCTGTGTGGCACCTTGCCTAGGTGTGGGAAAAGGGAAAAGAGATAGAGGCCAGTTATCTAAAGGAAACCTCTAACTGCACATGACAGTTGGTACCACTCCAATTGTTAAAAAATGAAAAGATAAGTATAGAAATCAGAGCTTGTGGGAGCGTGGCAAGAGCTGGGAAGTGAAGGTTGGGTGTCACTGAGCATCAGCACACAGTGCGGGAGTGGGCAGAATTGCCTGAACCCATGGCAAAGTATGAGGGGCCAGAGCATCGGCGTGTTAGAGCCACAGAGCAACAGCCCCTGGACAGATCTTCAAAAGCATATGTCTACCACAACCACAAAGCGGGAGTTCTTGGAGGTGGTCTGCAAAGGCACCATGACTGGCTGCTGTGTCCCCCAGGGTGAATGACCAGCCAAGTCACAGATGTCCCTTAAATTCCCCTCCCCCCCTCCCTTCCTTCCCTCCCTTCCTCTCTTTCTCTCTTTCTTTCTGCTGGGGATTAAACCCAGGAGCATTCTACCTCTGAGCTATACTCCAGCTCTTTTTATTTTCTTTATATTTGAAACAATGGTCTCTCTAAGTTGTTAAGAATCCCACTAAGTTGCTGAGGCTGGCCTCAAACCTGCAATCTTCCTGTGTCAGCCTCCCAAACCCTGGGATTACAGGCATGTGTCACCATGCCTGGCTTAAAATTTTAGGTGAATAAATACATTTTGTATATATCCCAAATCTTGCATAATGAACAGTAAAATTGGACAGGCTTATACAAAAACATTTTTGTTTATCTTAAATTCAGATTTCAGTAGTGTCCAGTGTATTCATTTGTAAAATCTGGCAACTCTACCCGTGAATACCAACTTCCATTTCATCTCCTCCTTCCAAATCCCCTAGGAATTTTGCTCCATGCAAAGCTCTCATGAAGAACCATCTACTGAGGGAGACTCTGATGAATGTAGTTCCCTGCTCCAGAAGGGAGGGGTGGTGATGGCAGGTTGACAGCAGGCAAGTTAGGATAAGTGACTGTATGGCAGAATCAAACTGGTGGATTAGACCCCAGGCATTTTTGTGCTCACCTTCTGGAGCCTAGAAATCTACAATCAAGGTGTCATCAGGTTTAATTTCCGCTGAGGCGTCACTCTTTGGCTGACAGATGGCTGCCTTCTCTCTGTGTCTCTACACAGTCATCCTTCTGTGTACACCCTCCACTGGTGTCTCTCGGTGTGTCCAAATTTCCTCCTCTTATAGGGATTAGTCAGTCTAGAACCCACATCAATGATCTCATTTGAACATAGTCACCTTTTTAAATGTGCTATCTCCATATAGTCTCCTTTTGAGGTACTAGGACTTCAGTGTAGAAATTTTGTGGGGACCCCTTTTTTTTTAGTCCTGGAGATTGAACCCAGGGCCATTCTACCACTGACCTATGCCCCCAACCCTATTTCTTTTTTATTTTCAAATGGGATCTCACTAAGTTCCTGAGGGTATTGCTAAGTTGCTGAGGCTAGCCTCAAACCTTCCATCCTCCTCTCTCAGCTTCCCAGATACTGGGATTACAGGCACGTGCCACCTCGTGCCTGGCACAATCCAGCCCTTAATCGAGATCTTCATGAGGAAGCTTTAGATATAGGAAAAGAACAACATATTGTCGAAATATAGCCACCCAAATGAGAACAAATAAAAGCTCTTAATTCAGGTTTTGCCATGCAAGGGAGCCCACCACCATCACTTGTGTTTTGGTGGAGATTCAAAGGCAAGCAGAGAACTTGGAACAAGTTTTAGTAAAAGAAAGGGAAAACTTCAGGTGTGCCCTGATTGGAGACTATCAGCACAGGGAAGCGAGAGGTGGGCTCATGAGAAGTGCGCATCCTGTGTGAGCACCTAGGGGCACTGGTCTGACTTTCTCCAATTGATCCTCACCTGGAAGTGGGGCAAAAATTAGAGAAGCTGTCAGTTATTAATCCAATTCTGGCCATTTGAGGTCCATTAATATAGTGGTTATTATGTAACTTCCTGGACTGGCTACTGCAGATTGTCGTATATATTAATATAAATATAAAATATATTATAATTATATATTTTAAAATAGTTTGGTAATTATCCATTTGTATAGTTTCTAAAGCTGTAATTCTCTCTGTCTTTTTTTTTTGGTACTGGGGATTGAACCCAGGGGCATTCTACCTCCAAGGTACACCCCTAGCCCTTTTTATTTTTTATTTTAAACAGGGTCTCGCTAAGTTAAGTTACTAAGTTGCCTTGCACCTGTGATCCTCCTGTCTCAGCCTGCCAAGTACTAGGATTATAAGCTTGTGCCACCATGCCCAGCTGTCTCATTTTTATTTATTTTTTTGCAGTACTGGGGATTGAACACAAGGGCATTCTACCTCCAAGCTACACCCCCAACCCTATTTTTTATTCTTTATTTTTGAAACAGGGTCTCACTAAGTTGAAGAGGGCCTCACTAAGTAGCTGAGGCTGGCTGGGAACCTGCGATCCTCCTGTCTCAGTCTCCCAAGTACTGGGATTACAAGTGTGCGCCACCACGCCCGGCATCATTTTTATAATCTGAATTTTGTGACTGTGGAAATGTACCTTCACTATGTACTGATACTACTGTCTATTACCCTCTTCTAGTCATTTACTAGAATCCAATTTATGTTTAATTTATTGGGTTTTTCTGTTTGTTTGCTTTGTTTTTTCAGAACCGGGGACTGAAAACCCAGGGCCTCATGCATGCGAGGCAGGCACTTTCCCACTGAGATATTTTTTGGGACAGGGTCTCACTAAGTTGCCCAGGCCAGCCTTGAACTTGTGATCCTTCTGCCTCAGCCTCTGGAATACCTGGCATTACAGGCATGTGCAGCCACATCCAGCTAGTCCCATTGATTAATGGCAGTTTCCGTTTCTGATCGTATAATAACAAGGAGGCTGGAGTGTGCGGTAAGGTTAAACTGGAGGATAGGGGAGGGTGAAATATTACTTTGGCTCTTACACTTAGCACCCATGATTAACATCAAAGTCAGCAAATCCAACCCACTGCTTGTTACTGCAAATACAGTTCTACTGGAACACAGCTATGCCCCTTTATTTATGTATTGTCTACAGCTTTTTCAACACCAAAAGCGCAGAGTCGAACAGTTGTAACTATGCAGAGAATAGATGTCCCCAAAGTCTAAAACATCTATTTTCTGAGGTTGGAAAGAGAGTTTAGATTAGCAACTGCCAAATCTTTTGACTAGTGAAGACTCAATGCCAGAAGGTTCTATTAAATAATATTCAGGATGTGTTTTGCTGTAAAACACTCATCCATACACTCTTCTTCTGGTAACTATTCACCATTGTTTTGTTTGGGAAACCACCTCCACCTCCTGAGGCCCCTCCTATCTCACCTCCCAGCCCAGGTGCGTCTGGTGAGGCTCAGCCCATCTCTATGCCTGGTGCACGTGACTTGGCTAACCCCATAGACTCAGCACTCTGGCTTTAGTGGTCAGGTTGGTGATGGCCACATGGTGTCTTCTGCACAGTAGTCATAGCAGTAGAAGGTTTCTTATTTTCCACTGGGCTTGAACCCAGGGGGACGAAAGGCGAAACCTATCATGTAGCCTCCTTGGCTCTGTGAGGAAGAACTGTCTGGAAATGGAGCCAGCGCAATGGAGGTGGGGCGGAGAGCTGGAGAAGAGAACGCAGGTGCTACTGATGTCTTTTGATCTCTAGATCCAACACGCACATTGGACCAGCCAAGACATCCCCTTCCCAAGAGGCCAGCTTCGCTTGTGTTTTCTGTCCCTCTTCAACAAGAGTCACAATTGATGTAGGTAGTGAGTAAAGAGAAGTTTCTTCAAGATGTTTATTGATGCTGGGCATGGTGGCACACGACTATGATCCCAGTATTTGGGAGACTAAGGTAGGAGGGCCGCAGGTTCAAGGCCAGCCTTGGCAACTTAGCGAGGCCCTCAGCTATTTAGTGAGACCCTGTATCCAAATAAAAATGTTTTAAAAAGTGCTGGTGGTGTACCTTGGGAGTAGAATGTCCCTGGGTTCAACCCCAGTACCAAAAAAATAAAAATGCCTATTGATAAGGGAGAAGGAATCTATTCAGGAGACAGTTGAGAGAGAAAACTGAAAGGGGATGCTGCCGGGCACAGTCCCATAGGAGTAGGCCTTCAATTGCTTTGCTTAACACATAATGACTCCAGACCACTGCCACAGCTCTTGATTTGCACACTGCTTTTGAATGAAGGCAGTAAACCAGAAATTAATATGGGCAGATTTCCCTCTGTTTATTCACTGTTTAGTGTTTGATTCCCAGAAGGATGAAAGAAATACTTACTTAATTAAATGTATGAAACAATAACAATCCTTGCTTGCTTTTCACCATCCTTGTCTTGCAGAAATATGCTATGAAGAGTCGATGGAGCTATTTTGAAAAATGAGTTCTACACACTACTTAATTTTAATAATCTGTAGAGTGTAGCTATACATTTTTTTAAGCCCAAGATACGAATGGGCAGAACAAGGAATGGTACAGAAGAAAACAAAACAAAACAAAAGCTTGGCTCTTTTGTGATTGTGGGAATTCTGGAGTCTTGGGTGAACTTTGGTTCTTAACATGGTACTCTTGATTTTGAAGGAAATTACACTTCTTAGAGGCCTTGGGAGTCAGCCTTTCTGACAGCACTGGTCTTGTAAATTTGTGAAACATATATTCATTTGTGAATGTGTGAGTGAATGAATTCATATATGCATTGTCAAAAGTCTGAAAAATTATGTTCACCTCTGTGCCAGTCAGGGGAGCAGGTGGGTCAAATGATTTCTAGAACGGCTTTCCAAGAGGTTAGGGATGAATGCACCCTGAATGTGTTGCTCTCTGTTCCATGCTCCTCAACTACAGATGCACCTTTAAACTATCTGGGGCTATTTTAAAAAATATCAAGAGGGGCTGGGGGTTTAGCACAGTGGTAAAACACCTGGTTAGCATGCATGAGATCCTAGGTTCAATCCTCAGCACAGGAAGAAAAAAAAAAGGAATCACCATGTCCTTGTCCCAGTGCAACTGAAGATATTCAGGTGATTCCAATGTGTCACCAGGGTAGAGAACTACTAGTCTACTGGGAGGCCCTTCCTTCTATAGGGGAAAAGTAATGGGAGAGCTGACACCCTATCCACATTTTTCTTCTTTATAAAATTACATATAATTTTATATAATTATATAATTTTATAGATATAATATTATAACTATATATAATTTTATAAAGAGGAATATATATATATATATATACATATTCATTCTTCACCTTTGAAAACATTAGAGAAATTCAAAGAAAAGGAAATGAGAGGTGACAAAGGAGGAGAGAGACCAGTAGAACAGTGGAAAGGGATTGGAGGAGAGTGTGAGGAGGGAAAAAGGAGGACTGAGGAAGGAAATGGTTCAAATAATGCTGTCCATGTGTGATGGTAACACTGCCAGTCTCATATGTAGGGCAGGTGGGATGTGGAGGGAAACACACCAAGTGCTGTGTGCAAGTATGTTTGTATCACTTTGAATCTCACTATGATGCATAATTACAATACACAAGCAAAGTATATATAAAAGTAATTACTCTTTCAAAACAACAACAACAACAAAAAGAATAAGTCTAATTGAGAGCACCAGGTGAGCAACTGCTTTTATTTCTTTAAAAATAATGGACTCTTGATCCCTTGGTATGAGTCGTCCTTATAGGATGGAGAGCCAGCAAACACTTGAAAAGACACTTTTCTCTCTCTCTCTCTCTCTCTCTCTCTCTCTCTCTCTCTGTGTGTGTGTGTGTGTGTGTGTGTGTGTGTGTGTGTGTGTGTGTGTGTGTTTCTGGGGATCAAACCCAGGGCCTCACACATGCTAGGCCAGCACTCTACCACTGAGCTACATCCCCAGCCTGCTCTCTCTTTCTCTTGACTTAATATATCTTCATCTGTTCCTCTGCCTCTACCTGTCTCCCTTTGTTTCTTAAGACAGTCTTATTTACACAGATCTGGAGAGCTGACAGAGATCCTAGGAGAAAACGAAGCCCCCACTCCCTCTTGCTCCTTTAAGATCCCTTCAGATTGAGAGGCCACGATTGAAGGGACTTGCAACCTCCCTGGAGTGGGAAGCTGATCCCAGCTTCAGGCATCCCTAGGGCAGAATGACTAGTCCTGTCCTGCTCAAGGGCTGGGCAGGTGGTTCTCAAAGTGTGGTCCTGGGGAGGCGGCAGCAGTAGCATCAGCCCCTGGGAACTTATTAGCAATGGGAATTCTTGGTTCCCAACTGCAGTCTACTAAAAGGAAATTCCAGGAGCAGATCTGTCACCAGAGGCGGACGCAGGGAGGTCCAGAGAAGGACCTCAACTCAGGACAAGTGGGGTTCTTGACAAATATCACAGACAAGAATTTAAGGACATGTCAAGTAGAGGCACAAGTAGGGGTCTATTTAGGAAAGCAAGGATTATACACTCGAAGGGAAAGAGAGAGATAGAGAACATGCCATCTTGAGCCTGAGAAGCTGTGCCTTGCACTGGGGTTCAGTAGCTAGGGGGCTGAACTAGCTGTGGAGTCAGGGTGGAGTTTCGCATAAGTTTTCCTTGTGTGCTACTTTCTGCAGGCAAGGACCTGGGTGCACGGATGCAGGCTGGGTTGCTTGTTTTGTATGCCAACAGTTCAAGGGCATTTCCTGCATGCCAGTGGTTCATGGGTGCTTCTCTTTTGGGACTCAATATATCTCCTATCTCAGGTTTCAGCCAATATATTTTTTTGCAGAAGATGTCCAGGTAATTCAGATGCATGCTGAAGTTTGAGAATCAGGCTCCATGGGAGAAATGTTGACTGGCTTTCTCTTCCGAGGCCTCTCTGCCTTGAATAAAGAATTCGTCCAAACCTCTGAGCTCACAGTCCTTATGTGGCCTAGATTTATCCAAGTCAACAGTGCTGCCTGCCGACAGCAAAGACCCGAAACCTCAGTGACTTGTGTGGAAATAAACAAAGACTGCCCAAGCGAGAACCAGAGTGTGCTGCAGCAGAGGGAGCGTTCACCAGCACTTGTGTTTGGCAGACACTCGAAGGCAGGTGGAGGAGTAGAGATCTGCAGTGCAGTAGAGGGACTGTGTCAGGTCCACCCTAACTGGAGGTGGTTGTCTTGGAGAAGCTGGAGGTGGGCTCACTAGAAGTGGGGCATCCCTGAGATTGGCTAGAAGTGCATATCTGGCTTTCTCTGGCTGGTCCTGAGTTGGAAGATGGGGACAAAAATTAGGGAAACTATCAGTTATTGACTGTGCTGTTTAATTTCTTTATGTTAACCTGACTGGGTTACAGGCTAGTTGCATGGATAGCTGGTAAAGCATTACTTCTGGGTGTGCCCCCCCCCCAGGGTGTTTCTGGAGATTGGCGTTGGAATGGGTGGACTGATAAAGCAAATACCCTTCCCCAGTGAGCGTGGGCATCATCCAAAGCAGTGAGCAGCTAAACAGAACACAAAGGTGGAGGAAGCTGGGATATTGATCTTCTGCCCTCAGTGCCCTGGCGTTCAGCCCTTCTGACCCAGACTGGAATCTGCACTGTCCACTTTGCAGTTCTCAGGACTTCAAACTATCCCTTCAACTGTCCTGGATTTTGGCTCGCAGAGGGTGGATCATGGGAGTTTCCTTTCTCTGGACAACCCCGACTAATATAGGAAGATAACATGAGGGCTTTGCCTCCTCAATCCCCTTCCAGGACCTGTGGTGATAAAACAGGTAGTGCCACATATATGTTGATATTTAGGATGGGAGGATGGGGATATCTGTAAAGGAAAATCCAGGCAATATTTATTGGGTTGTAGGGTTCTCAGAGCTGTGAGTGGGCAGGATGAAGAACCCATGCTCTGAGAAAGCATTCCTGACAGAGGGTCCCTACAGAGCAGGAGACACAGGAAAGGCAGCACTGGGTTGTAGGTGGGTGGAGGAGTCAGCAGGACTTGGGTTTCCCCTAGGTAGAATTACCCTACCCAAGGAAGTTAGTGGAATCGTGAGCTTTGGTGAACAGTTTTGTAGACAACTCTTAAAACATTTGGATTTTTTTTTCAGTAAAGTAAGTAGAAAAAGAATATTCCATATCCTGTGTTTTGAAAACTAAGCAAACGTATCATTTATATATAGTTTCTCGGTGGACAATTTATTGAGTATTTACATGTGCTTGGCATGGTTCTCAGCACCATTAAAATTATTCCACCGTTAATGACCTTATAAGAGGGGCATTATTAGCACGCCCAATTTACAGATGAACAGAGGCCCAGAGGTTAAGTGACTGCCAAATATAATTCAGCTGGCAAGAGATATCACAGGCAAGCTGATTCCCAGCTCTACATTTTTAAACACTTGGCTGTAATGTCTGTGTTTGGGAAAAATATGAGTACAGGGATAATTTCTCACCCAAGAGGCAGGATTCATGGGCCTCAGTGGGAGGCATCTGCCTTGGCCACTATCACTTAAATACAGCACGGGCCTGAGAAAGCCTGAGAGAGGGTTGGAAGTGTAGGAGAGGGGAAGTCCAGATGGATGAGCAGGGATTGGAGATGTGGTGGGAGAAGTACCTGTTTTATACACACGAGTATTATTGCTCACAGGACAAAGCGTGTTTATGTTCTTAGACTTCACCAAAGAGGAATTAGAAGGCAAATGTATTTTTAAAGCTTTATTTAGGAATAATTAACATACAACAAGTGCACCATTTGATAGATTTTGACGTGGTTACACACCCATGAGGCCATCCGCATAATCAAGATAGCAAACCTATCTCACTTTGCCCCTCCTCATCGCCTCCTGCCCCTGGAAACACTGATCTATTTTCTGCCTCTCTAGATTGTTTACATTCTATAAAAACAGGATTAAACAGTATGTGCTGAGTGCTGGCTTCTTTCACTTAGCGTAATTATTTTGTGATTTATCCATGTTACCATGTGTATCAGAAGTCCACTTCTCTTTATTTCTGAGTTGTATGCAATTGTATGCACACTTTATTTATCTGTTGGCTGACAAATATTTGGGTTGTTTCCAGTTTGAAGGTTATTACAAGTTTGTGTAGAGAAGTTTTCATATAGACTTATGCTTTCAATCTCTTGGATAAACACTACGGAGAAGAATGGGTTTCATCATATGGTAGAGATGTGTGCTTGTCTTTAAGGAAAATCTGTTCCAGCATATTCCAAAGTGGTTGTACCATCTCACATTCCTACCAGCAGTGAACAAGGGTTCTAGTTCCTCTATGTCCTTGCCAGCTGTTGCTATAGTTAGTCCTTTTAATTGTTGCCATGGTAATGGTGTGTCATACTATCTCCCTGTGCTTTTAATTTGTATTTCCTGAATGATGAAATGAGGTTGAGTGTATTTTCATGTTCTTATTGGGCATGCATACAACTTCTTTTGTAAAGAATCTGTTCAAATATTTTGCCTCTTTTTGGGGAGGAGGCCAGGCTGTTTGCTTTATTTGAGAATGGTTTGTATATTCTGGATTCAAGTCCTCTATCAGATATATGATTTGCAAGTATTTTCTTTTCTCCCAGGCTGCAGTTTGTCTTTTCATTTAAAAAAAACTTTCCTGGCAATGAGTTAGAGCAATCATAGGACTCATCTTGTCTGTTTCCCACCTTGGGGGGGATCTCTGTCCTTTGTTGCCTGATATCTAATTTCTCAAGGCTATTGTTTCCTGTCTGTCTGTATCTATCATTTATCTATCTATCTATCTATCTATCTGTCTGTCTGTCTGTCTGTCTATCTATCTATCTATCTATCTATCTATCTATTCATCTATCATCTATCTATCTATCATCTATCTGTCTACTTATCATCTATCTATCATCTATCTATCTATCTATCTATCATATGTCTATTATCTAGCTATCCATCTATCATCTATCTATCTATCTATCTAATCTATCTATCTATCTATCTATCTATCATCTATCTATCTATCTATCTATCTATCTATCTACATGTGTTTTACTTGCTTTGGGTGGGAGGGTAAATCCCGTATCAGCTGTTTCATCTTGGATGTGGAAGTTCCTGAAACCAACATTGCTATGATTTGGCTGTGGAATGTGCCCCCAAAGCATATCCCCAATACAGCAAGGTTCAGAGGTGGGGAATGGCTGAAGCAGGTGGGTCACTGGATTTGGGAACGCTCTATGTCCCTGGTCTCCTTCTTTTACTCGCTCTGCTTCTGGCCACCAGGACTGAGAGCAGCTTTTCTCTGCTACATACCCTGCCACAATGGTTTTCTGCCTTGGAGCCAGCTGACCATGGACTAATCCTCCAACACTGAGAGCCCAAATAAACCTTTCCTCCTCTAAGCTGTGCTTGCCAGATATTTTGGTCACAGTAACAGAAGAGCTGACTAAAACAAATACTTTTGAACTCTTGTCATGGGTTTATATAGACTATGCTCTGCCATATTGGACAACAAGGTAGGATTCATCCCCAATTTTCAATATACTAAGGAGACATATATATCTAAGATTCTTATTTCTGATTTTGTGGGTCCATGTACCCTGGTCATTCCCCTCAGGTCAATGTGTTACTCATTTACCGGTGCCAGGACTTTCAGAATTTTAGGTGCCATACCACGTGTTCAGGGTTTAGAGTTAAGAGATGCTGTAGATCTGGGAAAGGAAAGGATTCTAGTTCTGTTTGATTTGGAAATTAGGTGTTTTTTAGTCCGCCAACCAAACCATGCTTCACAGAGATATTGTTTATCCAAAACTCATCGACCCATAGAGTGCTTTCTTTTAAAATATGTGAATTGACATCATTTATTTTTTTCGGTACTGGATATTGAACCCAGGGGCATTCTACCTCCGGGCTATACCCCCAGCCCTATTTTTTTTATTCTTTATTTTGAAACAGGATCTCACAAAGTTGTGGAGGGCCTCACTAAGTAGCTGAGGCTGGCCGCAAACCTGGATCCTCCGGTCTCAGCCTCCCAAGTATTGACATCATTTTAAAATCAGCTTGTCCTTTAAAAATATAAAATATAGGCCATTCTGGACTGGCACCTTTTTTTGGTACTGGGGTTTGGTACTGGGGATTGAACCCAGGGGCATTCAACCTCTGAGCTACACCTCAGCCCTATTTTATTTATTTATTTTAAATTTTGAAATGATCTTGCTAGGTTGCTGACCATCTTACTACTGGCTGAGGCTGTACCTGCAATCCTCCTGTCTTAGCCTCCCAAGTAATGGGATTACAGGCATGTGCCACCACACCTGGCTTGGGCTGGCACTTCTGCACTCTAATAATTTGCTGGAGCTGGAAAGTACAGTCTCTTCAAATGGGGTTTACGCTCTTCAATTTGACAAAGTCTTTACCACCTCCTAATGAGTCTAACAAATATACTATTAGGCTAAGATTAAAGATAGCCTAGGAAGTGTGTCTCCCAAAGGACAGTGGGAATTGACTTACAAGGGATGCAGTAGGGAGTGATAGGGACGCAGCATACCATGGAGGGCATGCCCTTTCAAAGGGTCAGGTGCCACTCACCCAGACCACCAGCCCTGTTGCGATCCCCAATCTAGCAATTCCCCAACCACAAATAGACCTGCTACAGGAAGAGAAGGAGCCTGTGCCACGATGATACAAAACCATGTCTTGAAAGACAAAGGAAAGGGCACAGAGCTAAGAGCAGGCTTTAAGGAGACTTTGCCCCTTATGGTCCCTCCCAGTTATATTCCAGTCTACCTAAATTAAGGCAATCTTCACATGGCATTGTGGCTCCTTTATAGAAGAGTCTCCACGCCAGAACAACTTGAAGCATTTGCTGCCATGTTTTCAGGAATGTGTGGCATCTTTGTCCAAATTGAGGCTCCAGCCCCATTCCTTTTAAAAGTTAAAAGAATTGGTCGGGCGTGGTGGTGCACGCTTGTAATCCCAGTACTTGGGAGGCTGAGACAGGAGGATCCAGGTTCGCGGCCAGCCTCATCTACTTAGTGAGGCTCTCCACAACTTAGTGAGACCCTGTTTCAAAATAAAGAATAAAAAATAGGGCTGGGGGTGTAGCTTGGAGGTAGAATGCCCCTGGGTTCAATCCCCAGTATCTCAAAAAAAAGAATAAATTGCATTTTTCCATTAAAATATTGCATGCTCATAGAAAATTGGGAAATCCATAAAAGTAAAAGGAAATTTTAAAATTATCTAGACTTAATGTCATTGTTAATAATCTAGTCATTTTGCTACACACACACACACACACACACACACACACATGCACACTGCACATGCTCATATACTTGCAAACAAATGTATACACACATATACATTTACATACATGGACACATTCATATAAAATGATCTTATGATATTTTTAACACTACATATACTGACTGTGTTCTGAACATAAGAGTAATGTATGTTCCTTATCGAAAATTATACTATAATCCCAGCAACTCAGGAGGCTGAGACAGGAAAATCACAGGTTCGAGGCCAGCCTCAACAACTTTAGCGAGCCCCTGTCTCAAAATAAGAAATAAAAAGGGCTGGGGGTGTAGCTCAGTGGTAGAGAGCCCCTGGATTCAGTCCCTAGCACAAAAGGAAGAAAAAAAAAAAGAAAGGAAGGAAGGAAGGAGAAAGAAAGAGAAAGAAAATTAGAAACCATAGAAAACATAAAGAAATACTATGAAATAACTAAAAATCAGAGTCCTACCACCTAATTATAATATAATCGACTTATTGGTATATTTATTTAGCATCTTACACATACACACACACACACACACACACACACACACACGGTCCAGACTTTTAGGCATAACACTCCCGTGAATAATCACAGTCCCGAATGGAAGATAAGTGGAAAGGGGGATTTGTGACAAATACAATCTGCAACTAAGGAGTTTATGAGTCTACAATGAGTCTACATTTTTTAAAAAATTCAATGATGCAGATCATTCAGTATGATTTTTAAAGAGCTAGAAAATGATTCTAAATCCTGAAATGGGCACTCTGTTGCTCTCTGCAGTTGTGAGGTTAAGGACAGGTGATGTGGCATGTCTCTTGGCACAACACCGCCACACTCTTCACCGGTGTCCCTGCCTTTGACGTCAGTTTTGCCAGATGCACGTGCGAGGGTAGAGCTCTAGTGATGCCTCTGAAGTACAACCTCCATCTTGCCCCGGTGTTCCCCATGGCCCCTCGATGGCTTCTCCTTGTCCTTAGGATGAGGCCAAACTCCATGCGTGCAGTAATTCCCACCAGTAGGAGGTGCTGTGATGGTCCAGTGAGTTACTGTAAAGTGCTTTGGAATAGTGCTGTGTGCACAGCAGGCATGGGATAAATGTTAGCTGTCATCATTATGCCTTTTGTTTTTCTTGGTATGGAGGATTGAACCCAGGGACATTCTGCCTCTGGGTTACATCCCCAGCTCTTTTTATTTTTGAAACAGGGTCTTGATAAGTTGCTGAGGGTCTCACCAAGTTGCTGAGGCTGTCCTCGAACCTGTTATCCTCTTGTTTCAGCCTCCCAAGTACTGAGATTACAGGTATGCACCACTGTATCTGCCCCATTATTATACTCTTTAACCGCTGGCATGCTCTGCCTGTATTGTGTAGGACTAGGCTCTGGGTAACCCCAGATGCATATTATTAATTAACCTCTGGTCCCTGAGAAAGAAGACATTTTCTCTAAGTTTCAGTTAGAAATTAAAGAGAAAGACTGTCATTGGTCTGGCTGGAGTCACATGCCTAAGCTGGTGGCTGGGGAAGGGCGGGCGTCTGTAGGTGTGGCTGATACAGGGTGGGGGCCGGGGTGCTGCAGGACAACGGATGGGATACCCACACATCACCTCTTCTTCCTTCCACCCTACCTTCTTCTCTCTTGGAGATTTTCTCGTCTTGATTTATAAAAGCCTCGTTTTCTTGTGGTCTATCGAGGGTCTCACAGAGTTTCTCATCCCTGTAGTTTTACAATCTTCCATTACGCCTTCAGTACAGTGTTCCTTTCTCCTTGATCTGGGTTATTTTGCACAGGTCCCAGGCCTGGTGTATTGATTCACATAACCAGTATGTCACCCAGATAAACCCAGTGTGTCATCAGTAAGCAACCTCATTCCTTCCTCCTATTGGGTGCTCTCGCAGATGCTGCTTGCTCTGTAGTCCCACCACAGATGGTTGCTGCTTTAGGCAGCTCCCTAAAAACGATTCTGTGGTTCCTGCCATGGAAGGTTGCTGTACAAGACAGCTTCCTGAAGATTGGTCCGTGGTTCCTGCCACGGAAGGTCGCTGCACCATATAGCTTCCTGATCAATAGTCTTCTCACATGAAAACGACAGGAAGTCTGATATAATTTGGAGAGAATTTAATAATTAGGGGTTGGGGAGGAGATAGAGATGACAATTCTCCTGGCCTTCTGTAGCCAGGGCCCTTCTTATATTAAGGGTTCAAACAAAGCAAACGGGAAGAAGGTCACAACTTAAGACCAGGGAGTGGCAATTACAAGTTAAGACCAGGGAGTGGCAAGGTGAACGTTTCAGGGAGAATAGGAGGTCATCAACGTCCAGCTTTCCGTCCCATCCAGTCCAAGGAAGCTTGTCTGCATGTGGACAATTTCCACTCAGCATGTACTGTGTACATGGTTAAGCTGGTCCAAAATGGTGACCTCATTGCGTGGCCTAAGATGGCCCCCAACATCCTCCCATCCATGGCTTCTCAAAATTTTCTTAGAAAATAAGAAGTCATTTGGTAACTTCTTTCTTTTCTTTTGCTGGAAAAAGCTTTATTTTTTCATTTGGTCCAAGGCTTGTGAGGGGCTTCAGGGTGGTTAAAGAGCTGCCTAGGGGCTGGTGGGAGAGGCTCAGGCCAAAGCTGACATCAGGAGATGCAGAGGAGCCCCTTCAAAGGCCACTGGGGTCCAGGCCCCTAGTCACGCTTGAGGGTGAGCCTTTCGAAGAGATACTCGCCCAGCCCAGCCTGGGGGCCGGCCAGACGACGGAGGTTGGTCAGATGGTCACCCATCTTCTTGAGGAGCTTCACCTCCTCATCCAGGAAATGGTTCTCCAGGAAGTCACAGAGATGGGGGTCTGTGCGGGCAGAACCCAAGGCATGAAGATCCAAAAGGGCTTGGTTCAGGTTCTTCTCCAGGGTCATGGTAGCTTCCATGGCATCCAGGGTCTTACCCCACTCATCTTGAGAAGGCTTCTGCACGTCCTGGAAGAGAACGCGTCCGCCATGCTGGTTTTGCATCTTCAAGAGATGCTAGGTGGCCTTGCGTTTCTCGTCAGCCAACTCACAGAAGAAGTGGCCCACACCCTCCAGGGCCACATCGTTGCGATTGAGATGGTAGCCCAGAGAGAGGTAGGTGTAGGAGGCCCACAGATGCAAATTGAGCAGGCGGTTGACGGCAGCCTCCACCTCAGTGGAATAATTCTGAGGAATCTGAGAGTTCATGCCCAGCTACCCATAAAGAATGGAGTTGGCTGGTCCTGCAAGCAGGAGACGATGAGAAGGTGGTCCCGGAGTTTATGATGGAGCGAAGACTGGAAGGCAGTTGGAGGCTGGAAGAGAGGGGGTCCTCGGGTCTGTTCCATTCAAACAATGTTGAAGCAAGAGACAGATCCACGGAACCTTTACACGGGCTACCATTTGGTAACTTCTATAGCATCATAAGTAGTATGTACAGTCCATCATAATATTAACTTCCAAATTATTATGAAACTAAAGCTTCTTCTAGCCCCCAACCTGGTCTTACTTTGGTTGGCCAGGAGCCTTGGGAGATGGGGTGGGGGGGCTGCTTCCTTATTTCTTCTGTTCTATCATCTCCTCCTCCTCTCCCTTCTCCTTCCCTCCTCCTCCTCCTCCTCTTCCTCCTCCTCCCCCTCCTCCTCCTCCTTCTCCTCTCCTCCCTTTTTCCCACACTTTCTTAAGGACTATGCAAGGTGTGATATTACCACAGATTAACTGCAGAAGCAGACATCTGAATCCAGTTATCATCTAGTAATTTTCTTTAATGTCTACTAAAGAACATTGCAAAATGTAAAACAATTCCACTCTTTTCAGTAATTGTTTTTTGGGAAATGTAGTTTTTCCTTATAAAAACATGTTATTGTGTCAATACATCATGGATATACTGTTGTTATTGTAAAATGAATTAATAGCAGGGTGTGGTGGTGCACACCTGTAGTTCCAGTACTTGGAAGGCTGAGACAGGAGGATGGATTGCAGATTTGAGACCAGTCTCAGCAACTTAGTGAGACTCTGTTTCAAGATAAAAAAAATCAAAAGGGCTGTGGATGTAGCTTGGAGGTAGAATGCCCTCCTGGGTTCTATCCCCCATACTAAAAAAAGTATTAATAAATACATTTTATTTACTTGTCTTTTATCAACAGATCATAATTGTACATGTTTATAGGGTACAATAAATAATTTTAGTACATTTATCTATTGGGTATTGATCAAAGGATATTTAGCTATTTTGAAGTATGCAATACAATGCTGTTAGCTATAATCACCCTTCTATACAATAGAACATCAGACTTCTTCTATCTGGCTGTGATGTTATTAAATAAGTTTTAAATGTTTTTCATTTTAATTCCAAGTATAATAAAAATAGAGATATGTGCCACACAGCAAAAGCCCACTGGGGTCCTCATAACTTTTTGTGTGGGGGGGAAGGTATTAGGGATTCAGCCCAGGGGCATTCTACCTTTGAGATACATCCCCCAGTCCTATTTTTTATTTTTTTTATTTTGAAACAGGGTCTTGCTAAGTTGCTGAGGGTCTCACTAATTTGTTGATGCTGGCCTCCAACCTGCGATCCTCCTGTCTCAGCCTCCCAAGGACTGGAATTATAGCCGTGCACCACCATGCCCAGCCTCAAAAACTTTTAAGAGTGTAAAGAGGTCCTGAGACAGACAGGCTTGACAACCACTGTTGAGCAACGTCAGGCCTCAAGGTGAGAATGTTCCAGACTTTCTGGCTCTCACTCAAATGTATAGATTTGTTCTTATGTTTTCTCCTCTGTGATGATGGTCCTCTGCTGTTGTGAGCTTTGAGATACCCAGTCCTTGAGATATCTTTCAAATTCCCAGCCAGGGCACTTGATGTCTTCAGGGTGTTCTCAGTTGGCATGGAACATTCACCAGGAGTTTATTTTCCCGAGATCTAGGCAGGGAGTTGGGTAGAAGTTCAATCTGTCCTCAGATCTATATTTATCTGGAACATTCTGTTCTCTACGTTCCCCACCCCCATTCCTACCAGCCCACCCCATAGAGTGTGATCAGGGTTGGGGTTTCTCAGAGATCCTATGTTGTCCTCCATTTCTCTCTTCTTTGATTCTCCCTGAGTTTTTTCTCCAGTGCAGCGAGGTATTTGTCTCCGTCCTGCATAGCAGGACATGCTCCTCCCACCCCTCCCATGCCATCAACTCCACGGCTTATTGTAAAAACTCAAGCTTTCCAAGCTTGCCTCATTGATCATCAAAGGTCAGCTTTCAAGGTAAAAGAAAAGTTTTCCTCTTGTCCCGAGGTCTCGCACGTGCATGGCAATTTTTTGCACTGTGGGCTTGAAAAAGCCTTTTTGGAAAGTCAGGTTCACAAAGACTTCTTCCTCTGGGACAGAGTAGAAACAGGGTCCTTTCCCTGTAGACAGAGTAGATAGAGGGATACTGTTGTTCCTGGGAGTAAAAGAAAAAGGGCGAAGCGATTGTAATTTAAAGTCGTTACCCTGTGGAGCGATGTTTTAATGTACGTCCACACCATCAACTGTTAGCAGGTCGTGCTCCCTGCCCCTCCAGAGTCCTGGGATTGGAACTGAAGAGGAGATGCTTTTTCATGGGATGTTTTCTCAACACTTGAGAGCAATATATGTGCTCAACCCACTCTTCATTTTCTGAAAACTGCCTACGACTCTAGGGCATGTTCAACTATTTTATAATATGTGACCCAAGATTCTTTGGCAGCTGACAGGATCGGCTGTACCCAAAATGTGGCAGATTGCATTTTTCCAAAGACAGCCACAGCAATAACGTCCATTATCTTGTGGTTCTTACAGTGTAACCTTGCTTCAGTTCCTGCAAATAATATAGAATCTGTGCTCTCCCCTCGAACCTGGACAGAATTCCACAGGGATATGCCCCAGAGAGTATATTATGTGACTACTGAGACTATATCATATAAGGCAAAACAGGTTTTTCCTGCCTTGTTCTTTTTTTTTTGCGGTACTGGGGATTGAACCCAGGGGCATTCTACCTCCAAGCTACACCCCCAGCCCTATTTTTTATTCTTTATTTTGAAACAGGGTCTTACTAAGTTGTGGAGGGTCTCACTAAGTAGCTGAGGCTGACCGCAACCTCAGATCCTCCAGTCTCAGCCTGCCAAGTACTGGGATTACAAGTGTGCGCCACCAAGCCTGGCTCTGGCTTGTTCTTTCAATGTCTCCCATCCACCTGTCCCTCCCTCTTCCTCTCTCTGGACACATGTTCTTAGAACCCAGCTGCTATGCTACGAGGAAGCCCTGGTGGACAGGACCCATGTAAACATTCCTGATGATGGTCCCCGTTGAGGTCCCATGGGCAACTAGCATTAACCGCCAGGCACGTGAGCAAGGAAGCCTTCGAGATGACTGCAACATCAGCCAACATCTGGGCCCTAAGTAAGGGTTCTGGCAGAACCAGGTGGCTTCAGAATCGTGAGACAATAATAAATCATTGTTACTGTTTTATGCTATCAAGTTGGGGTGTTTTGTTATGAAACAGTGGATAACTGAATCACAACGGGAGTCATAGAGATTTTCAAATTTTTTTCTCCCAGCGATGTTGGAATTGGAGCCTAGAGGGAGTATACCAGCTAGCCCAAAGGACTGCACAGGAAAGGTCATGCAGACTTAATTGTCGAAGGCGTCATTTCCTCCAGGTTTAACTGTATATAAAAGGAGCTGCATGAAAGAGAATGAAATTTGCAGAGAGAGGGAAATAAGAGTGCAAGACATGAGAGAGAGAGAGAGAGAGAGAGAGTGAGAAAGAGAGAGAGAGAGAGAGAGAGAGAGAGAGAGAGAGAATGGGAATTATCATGGTGTGTTGGTCAACATTCTCACTGCTATAATCCAAAGAACTAACCACACAATTTAGAGGAAGGAAGATTTATTTAAATGCTCAAAGTTTTCTGAATATTCTGGGTTCAGTCCATGTGAGGCTGGGGTCTGAAGCTCAGGGCATGGCAGCAGGAAGCAGAGAGAACAAGTGTGCAAAGCTCTGCTCTGACGTCTTGAGTCCTGAAGCTAGAGAGAGCAAGCAGGGGGAGGAGAAGACCTTATACAATCCCCAAGGCCTCACCCCCAGGGATCCCTCCTTAGCAACCAAGCCCTGCTTCCAACACTGCTGCCTTGTTTCCATGAGGGTAGGGGGACACTAAATCCAAACCATTACACATGGTTTGGATGACTTTCTACTTCTTAGCTTCTGGATGCCTGGTTATATACATTCAAGCTCTATATCTCGTGAGCTGTTTTTATATTCCATAATAATAAATAATAGCTAGAGTCTCATTCTGTGCCTCAACTAATTTGAGTGTGTGTTTATTTCCTGCCATCGAATGACTCCTGAGTAAGATACACCATTAATCAATTTGAAACAGAAGTGGCCATACCCTGCTTCACATGTAATTAATCAGCTGCAGAAAAGTTTTTCTTGCCATAAAAAGAACACTTTAATGGTGTTGCTGTAGTAATAAGAGAAGGGGACCTTTGTCTCTGTCAATCCCCAATCTCTAGCTCTAAAAACAACCCCCAGTCTTTAGCTCTAAACATGCCTATGGTGGGTACTGATGCTGCTCATTGGATATTTCCTGTTCTTCATCTTTCTGGAACATGGTCCAGTCCTGCCTCCCCTATGGTAGGGTGGGACCGTGTAGCCAGACCCAGCTGAGAAGACGTGAGTCAAAGTGATAGACACCACTCTGAACTGCCATTTAACTTCCTTGCCAGACCCTCTAGAGTTCTCTTTTTCCTTTGCCATGGCTAAAGGTGACCTTGCCCATAGAGACTGCCTCATCTATTTCTGGGTCCCTGAGAATGGATGAGAAAGTATAGCCAATGCTCAGTTGGTCCACAGCACAGTGGGAGTGGAGAATAATCCCTTGATGTTTTAAGGAGCTTTGGGAGTTGTTTATCATCGTAGCGTGATCCTGCCTCTCCTTGCTTCGATGACTGCTCATCACACTATTGAGGAGAGAGGGAGGCCACAGGGAAGCCTCCCGGACAGCCCTTTCTCTTGACCTCTCCATGGCCGCCCTCTCGCCTCCCCAAGGAGTTTCAGAGGAGCAGCTTTTCCCCTGCAGTGCCCTCCTCTGCCCAAGGGGATGGAATTTGCTATATATGCCTGTCCCTTATCTCCTTTCCCTTCACATTCTGACACATTCGGGTGTGGATAGTTTTTAAAGGTTCCCACTCATCCTTATGATACTAAGCATCACATAATTTCTCTTTTGTTAAACTTCCCTGTAGATAGTTTTCTAAACCCTGCCTCAGTTTCCCCTTTATTTCTTAAATACTTAATCCTCTGTGAACTCATTTCTGTTCTGATCTCTTCCCTAAAGCTGGCTGCTTAAAATCATCAGGCTACATAGATCCAAGGCTACTCCGATCCTTAGAATTAAGAGTCTTTATTCTTGTCATATGTTTAAAATGCTTAAAAAAAGGTCGAAATGATGCACTTCTCAAACTTTAATGTGTATAGAGTTACCTAGGGATTTTTTTTGGTACTAGAGTTCGAAACCAGGGGGGTTCTACCTCTGATCTACCCCCCTCCCAGCCCTTTTTATTTTTTTTAATTTTGAAACAAGGTCTCACTAAGTTGCTGAGGTTGGCCTTGAACTTGCAATCCTCCTGTCTCAGTCTCCCAAGTACTGGGATTACAGGCATGCGCCACCATACCTGGCTTAGGGATCTTGTTAAAATTCATTGGATTGGTTCAAGTATTAAAGTTACTCAGAGATGCCAAAGAACAGCACAGTGTTACTAACAGCTGTCACAACTTAAAGACACAGATCTGATTCAAACCCTTGTACCATATACTAGTCCCATCGGTACCATATCAAATCTCAATCTACATGAACCAGGTTATTTTCCATTATATTGAAAGAACAAAAAAAATCTTGCCAGCCAGACATGATATCATTTACCTTATAATTCCACTTCTATGAATTGTCCATAATAACTGAATATTAAAGATTACTGAATTATACACTAGGTATTTATTTATTTATTTATTTATTTATTTGGTGCAGGGGATTGAACTCAGGGGCATTGTACCTCTGAGCTATACCCCCAGCCCTACTTTTTTTAAATTTTGAAACAGGGTCTCACTAATTTGCTGAGGGCCTTACTAAGTTGCTGAGGCTGGCCATGAACTTGAGATCCTCCTGTCTCAGCCTCCGAAGTACTGGAATTACAGGCATGTGCCACCATGTCCTGCTGAATTATACACTTTAAAAAGATCAGTTTTCCAGTGTGTGAATTATATCCTGATAAAGCTGTTCCAAATTTTCAAAAAATGCAAATTCTAAGGTCCTGCTGCAAGAGATTCCGATTCAGAAAGTCTGGGGTGGGCAGTGGGCCCTGTGATCAGCTCCCAGGGACCCTGATGTTGCTGCTCTGTGGACCACACATGAGTAGCCCTGCTTTAGATGGTAGTTTTTAGTTTTCTCCAAGTCTAAATAAAGACTGATGTATGGGCCAATATCCTTTATGGAGCAGAGGTGTTCTTCTCCATGATTGCTATGAGGAATAGCAAGAGAAGCTCTTAGAAATGACCCAAGATGCCCAGCGTGGTGGCGCACATCTGTAGTCCTAGCTACTTGGGAGGCTAAGGCAGGAGGATTGCAGGTTCAAGGCCAGCCTCAGCAACTTAGAGAGACCCTGTCTCAAAATTAAAAAGGGCTGGTATGTAGCTCAGTGGTAGCGTGGCCCCTGAGTTCAATCCCCAGTACCACCACCAATAATAGGGTCGAAGGGAGAATCATTAAAGTACACCCAATTGGAAATGAGGGCAAAAATCTTAGAATTCTGAATTTGCTTCATATCTTTGTAAAGATTGGAGCTGAGATTAAGGCTGGAGGTAAAAAAAACAACAAAAATTCCTTTTTTTTTTTTTTTGGTACTGAGTATTGAGCCCAGAGGCATGCTACCTCCATGCTACATCCCAGCCCCCCTTTTATTTTTTATTTTGAAGCAGGGTCTCGCTAAATTGCTAAGGCTAGACTCGAACCTGAGATCCTCCTGTTTAAGTCTCCCAAGTACTGGGATTACAGGTGTGTGCCACCATGCCCAGCCTGAGCTCTATTTCTAAGGGCAGAATAGTAAAATCACCAACTGCCGAGAACTTTCTGTGAAACTGCAACCCTTGGGATTTCTTGGACACCTAAGTGGTTGAACTTTGGAGATGCAAGAAGTTAAGTCAAACAGAAGAGACACTTTTCTGAAGACCTCGTTCTTCCTCTTAGTCACTCTTTTTTGCTTCCTCAAAGCCATCTTCTTGACATGGCTTCTTGACATGGTAGATATGCTGACAACTGGGAAGATACCATCCCATGAGTGGTGGCTTCAGCTAAAGTTTTCCTCCATCCCCACTCCTACTCTACCCCCCATGCTTCTGCCATGATCAATAACAGCTAAGCTCATCAGTTCCCTGAAAAGTTTTAGCAAAGTCAAAAAGTGGACACTAAA
Organism: Glis glis; assembly: GCA_004027185.1. Taxonomy (NCBI): domain Eukaryota; kingdom Metazoa; phylum Chordata; class Mammalia; order Rodentia; family Gliridae; genus Glis; species Glis glis. The sequence continues at coordinate 65,911 of PVJS01001840.1, read as the reverse complement.
GAAACAGAGAAGCATTAGATTGCCTACTCTGGTTCACTCATTTTGTTTCAATGAGAAAATGGGGATTCGAAGAGGAGAAATACGTTTTTTCAGGTGACACAGCACAACACTGGCAGAGCCAGTTCAGTGAGTGAGGTCTACCAGCTCTCCCCAGCAGCCTGTTCTTGTGGGATGGGAAAGCTGAGATGGGTTGAGAGGGAGGATGGCAGCGTGGAACCTCACAAACTCTTCAACCACCTGCAAGCCCAGAAATCATTAGAATATTGTTTGGTCATCATTAAGTTGTAAAATATCAGACCTGAAAAGGGGCCGGACCCCTCGCCTGTAATCCCAATACTTGGAAAGCTGAAACAGGAAGATTGCAGGTTGGAGGCCAGCCTCCGTAACCTAGTGAGGCCCTCCACAACTTAGTGAAACCCAGTTTCAAAATAAAAAAATGAAGCCGGTGTGGTGGCGCACGCTTGTCATCCCAGTACTTGGGAGGCTGAGACTGGAGGATCCAGGTTCACGGCCAGCCACAGCTACTTAGTGAGACCCTCTGCAACTTAGTGAGACCCTGTTTCAAAAAAAAGAATAAAAAATAGGGCTGGGGATGTAGCTCAGAAGTAGAATGCTCCTGGATTCATTCCCCAGTACCACAAAATAAATAAATAAATAAATAAATAAATAAATAAATAGATAGATAAATAGATAAATAAATACATGGGCTGAGTTAGAATGTCCCTGGGTTCAATCCCCAGTACCCAAAAAAAAAAAAAAAGACATAAGAAGGAATCTATCCAGTTTCCTGACTCTTCCAGATGAGGAAGTCAAGTCCCAGAAACAACACTAGCTCATCCATGAGTAAAATGTACTGATTCCCTTATTCTGGAACGTTCAAGACAGAGCTTTTCCAATCTTTCCTTCCAAACCCTTTCCGGTTTTCCCATTCCTGCCATTTGTGGACCAAACGTGAGTGTCCTTGGTCATGGATCCTTGGCAGAACATATTTCTTGCTCTTCCCTAGAGATTTTGAGTTTCATTCTCATTTTCAACCCCAGAAGAGAAAGAAGATAACCGGTGACACGGCAGGGGAAAAGCTGTCCGAGATTCCTGGAATCTCAGGGCTTCCAAAGTAGGTTTCCTTCCGTCTTAGCTTGTTAATGATGGTATATTAAAACCTCATTTATTCAGATCTCGCCAACTTGGAATTAGCAGCAATTATGATGGGGACTAAATTGAAGTTTACCTTTGAGAATCAAAGAGAAAAAGTAGAACAAATTGTTAGAGTTAATGCTATCTAAAGGGGAATAGTTAACCTATTTAAGGAAAGAGTCTTAGCCAGGCGCAGTGGCACACACCTGTAATCCCAGTACTGGGGAGGCTGAGACAGGAGGATGGCAGGTTCGAAGCCAGCCTCAGCAACTTAGTGAGACCCTGTTTCATAACTAAAAAAGGAAAAAAGGACTGGAGGTATGGCTTCATAACTAAAAATAAAAAAAGGACTGGGATATGGCTCAGAGGTAGAATGCCCCTGAGTTAAATCCCTAGCATATATTTGTTGTTGTTGTTGTTTGTTTGTTTTGTTCCATATATATATATGGAACAGAGTGTAGAGCTAGGGATATATCCCAGTGGTAGAATGTGTGTGGCATGCACAAGGACCTGGGTTCCATTCCCAGCACACGCATGCACAGAAATAAAGTGTTTTAAAGTATTTCAGAAGCACCGTTTAAAACATATTCAGAATCCTGACCCATACCTCTTGACCATTTTAATTGCATATTATTCTAACCTGCACCATAAGGAAGGTCTACAGAAAGTTTCTAAATGTTTGTTTTTCAGTGCTGGGGATTGAAACCAGGGCCCTACCACTGAGCTGCACGCCCAGTCCCATCTACTGAGAGTTTCTATTGAGGAATATTTTTTAGTGTTAAGAAATATAATTAAATTGTACTTCTCTAAAACAGAGTCCTCCAGTTCAGAAGTTTGTTTTCCTTTGAATTTCCTTTTAATCGTGAATATAGATTAATGAAGTTCTTCTACACTTGTGATATGCGGATGTGCGTGTGTGCTTGCTGAGTTGTCCTGGGTTAGAGACATGGTGACTTAGAAGCAATGGCACTGTAATACTGAGTGTCATATGAGTAAAGACATTTTAGGATAGGTGTGGTTATGTGTTATAATGTACAAGAATAGTAAGTAGGTTTGTAACCTTATCCTAGGTAATGAATATCATTGATAGGAGAGAATAAAAATATTCTTTAGTATGAGCCTAGGGTACTGGGTGTGATGGCGGACACCTGTAATCCCAGTATTTAGGAGTCTGAGACAGGAGGATCGAAGGTTTGAGGCCAGCGTCAGCAACTTAGCGAGGCCCTCAGCAACTTAGTGAGACCCTGTTTCAAAATGAAAAGGGCTAGGGGTATAGCTCAGAGGCAGAATGCCCCTGGGTTCAATCCCCAGTACCATACACACACACACACACACACACACACACACACACACACACAATTCTATAAGCCCAATGCATCCAATGAGAGGCATTTTATTTACGAGGGAGCTGGAGAGTTGGGCAGAGTGTGCCTGTGGATGCTAGGAGCTATGGAAGTGTGAAGTTGGGGGTTTGACCAGCTGTCCTGTTTGGCCACACATTGTTTGTTGAACCTGTATCTAGGCTCTGGTGAACAACAGAGGACCTTAGCAGCAAAGGTGAGCATGTGCCAAAGAAAATAACATAAACAATGTGTCTAGAGAAAGAGTCTGGAACAAAACTCCAAATTGAAAATCAATTTTCACGGTGCAACTTGATCCTCTGGGTTTAGTGACCTGGGTACTTAACCACCTTAATTCTAATCATCCATGGTAACTATAGGAACTAACTGAAAAACCAAACTAAAACCTAATAGCCAAGAATAGTGGTGCTGGGGTGGGGGGATCTGGATGGCACCTTAGGACTTCCGGTTCTGCTTTGAATTGCTACACCTAGTCCGTTGGCCCTTGTCCTGGGCACACACCTTCCTACCCTCCTTCTGCTCCCCAGCTCCCCAGCTCTTTTGGTACTGGGGATTAAACCCAGGGGCATTCTACCTCTGAGCTACACCCTCAGCCCTTTTTATTTTTATTTTTTAATTTTGAAACAGGGTCTTGCTAAGTTGCTGAGGCTGGTCCCGAACCTGCTATCCTCCTGTCTCAGCCTCCCAAGTACCGGGATTATAGGTGTGCACCACCACTCCCAGCTTGTTCCCCATATTTTAAGAGCATGATTAAATTTTAATTTGTAAACTATTACCTCACCTATTGTATACACTTTGGTGATGGTAGAAATGTATACAGATGTGTAACCAAGACCACAACCCAGTGTTAAAGCACTCCCCAATGCCAGGCGTGGTGACAGTACTTGGGAGGCTGAGACCAGAGGATCCGGGTTCGAGGCCAGCCTCAGCTACTTAGTGAGGCCCTCCGCAGCTTAGTGAGACCCTGTTTCAAAATAAAGAATAAAAATTAGGGCTGGGGGCCTAGCTCGGAGGTAGAATGCCCCTGGGTTGAATCCCCAGTACCGCAAAAAACAGTACTCCCCAAAACCCCCTTGCTCCTATATGCAGCCATTCTCTGCTTCCACCCTTAACCCCAACGATCTTCTACATCCTCTCCCACTTTTTAATTCCTTTTGGAATTAAAAATCACTCTGTAAAAATCATAAGAACGTGGCTACTTTAAGAGACACCAGTTATGTTGAAACGGCTTTATTTTTTTAATCCATAAATATTTGTTACTGACAAAAGTGGAAAAATCCTTAAGACTAAATCTTACTAAAGTGATATCTGTTTACAGTACATATAGAATGTGCTTTGACAGGTAAGTAGAACGATGGGATTTGTACAGAAGCAGTATCAAGAGCACTGCTCATCATGAAGCGTACGTATGAGTCATGAAGGAACCGCGAAGGTACAGATAGAAAGGTACTTTTCATCAATACTACCAGATAGTAAACATAGAATCCAGAAATTGGGCTAATGCGTAAAAATGTTCTTTAATCCCCCCTTAGGAAATTGTGCCCCCAAACTAAAAATAGTACAGTAAGAATTGCTTTTTTTCCTTTAATTAGAGAATTTCAAGAATTCTGGACTACAAAATGTCTAGTTGAGTTATAGAACTAGAGGAATATTTGCCACTATGAAGCAAATGGATGGGCCCTCCTGCGGAGTGGCATTCGAGGGTCACTGCAAGGGGCAGGGAGCAAAGTTGAGCAGGGTCTCCTCCCTCACAGGGAGGGTGTTAAGGAAACACACAGCGTCGTTTTTCGGAATGACAGAGATGAATGTGAATGCTGATTTACAGGATGGGTTTGATGGTACTGACTTGGAATCTCCATTCTTGCTTCGCGAGCCTTCACGGGGAGGCCGGTAGTGTCACAGGAGGGGCTGGAAAGATACCAGGATGGAGTGAGCGCCCACCTCCCAGCAGCCCAGGTGGCGGTGCCTCCTGCTCTTCCGTTGGAATGGAGCCTCGGTGTCCAGACTCAGTCTTCGGGGTGCATGCTCCGGAGTGGGGTGTAAGCACAGAGTCGTCGCCAAGCCCGCAACTCTGGGGCTTGGAATGTGTTTCCCACATGTCCTTAGATACAGACTCCATGCTAGATTTCACTGGGCAGACCTCGGAACCCTTCTCCTCCAGTCTGTCCCCTCTCTGAAATTGGAACCGCCTCCCTCCAGCTATTGGGACCGCATCAAAAATGAAAACTCCGGAATTTCCCAGTGACACAGCCACCCAGGAGGTTTGTGTCTCCATGAGAGGTTTCCATGACCCACGGTTGGTGGTCTGTTGAATGGTCGGGCCGTTAACCTTTAAGTCCGAGAGGGGTGGGTGACTGAGCCCATCAAGCCCACCCCAGGCTCCAGCGAGGAGTGTGGTGGCTGTCTCGGGCCTCTGAGGGTGTCACTGTGGGGCAGGCGTCGTGGGATGTGTGAAGCTCAGGTGAGGTGGGGAAGAGTCGAGAAAGGATGGGAGGCTGATGGAGAATGAAAGCCCTAGAATGTGGATGAAACTTCGTAGCTCATCTAGTCGAAGGCCCTCGTTTTACAGATGGGGAAACTGAGGCACTGAGCAGGAATGCGACTCTCCCTTGGTCACAGGGCAAGATGGAGACAAAGCCAGGGCTAGGAACCGTGTCTAGAGGATCGTGGCCCTGTGCTTTTCTTTTTTTCTTCTCCACGAGTATGCCGCCTTCCAACACCAAAAACGGAGCCCAGGAGGACTTGCCTGTCATATTGAATCTGCCATTAAAATGGTGCATTTATAAAAAATAACATCTGAACCCTAAAAAATACTCCATTAAAACACAACAAGCTTCCTTGAAAATCCTTCAGAGCAAAGTTTCCCAGATTCGAAGAGGATGACAGAGGAATGCATGTATGCGGGAGGTGATGTGCCGGCTCTTGTCAGAGCAGGTGCCTTCTGGGGTCCAGGTGATTGGCAGCCCTTTCCAACCATCACCTTGAGTCCACAGGGGCCTGTGGACGGAATCAGGGTGGGAGGCTGGTGCAGACAAGGGATCTCTGAAGGAAAGGGACTGAAGTTTGGTGGCAGGGAGGTTGGGGCGGGTATTTTTCCAGGTTTGGGAGCTATGAGTCCTTAAGCTTTGGGGACATAGAAGGGACTGTGATGCCCACGGCAGGGAGGGGAAGTGAGTGGCAGCTGTGGCTGAGGGCCCCCCCCAGGGGATGAGTCTTGGCCAGAGCAGGAGCCTCTGGTCTGGGAGCAGGCTGGGTCAGGAGCTTCATGCGTCTTGCGGCTGCAGGAACCAGAGCTGATCTTTTGGTCATGACACTCCAACCAGGCAGCCCTCTCCCTTCCTTCTCAGAGATCAGCAGGGGCAAGCCCTTGGCTCTGTGCTCTGGGATGTCATCTCACACGTGTTGGAAGTAAAGGATAAACTAATGACGGCAGAGGACCTGACGAATGTCTGATTTTGCCATCATTTTCATCTAAAGCTCTGATTCTGAAGACTAGGGAGTCTGGCAGGACCAAGGAACAGAAATTAGGGATGGAGGAAGGGGGAGATGAGAGGAAGGAAAGAGGGAACTGGCATAGAAGACTGGTGTTAAGAGGAGCTTGAAGCCGGGCGTGGTGGTGCACACTTGTAATCCCAGTATTTGGGAGGCGGAGACCAGAGGATCCAGGTTTGCAGCCAGCCTCAGCTACTTAGTGAGGCCCTCCGCAACTTCGTGAGACCCAGTTTCAAAATAAAGTATAAAAAAAAATAGGGCTGGGGGTGTAGCGCAGAGGTAGAACGCCCCTGGGTTCAATCCCCGGTACCGCAAAAAAAAAAAAAAAAAAAAAAAAAAAAAGAGGAGCTTGAAAGAGGAAAGGGGGGAGAAATTATTTCAGCTAGGGGAAGGGCTGGAACTTTCTAAGGGGCAGAACGCAACGCCCAAGACTCTGGGGAACCATGAGGGCAGAAGTCCAGTTAGGTGGACAAGGAATTCTTGGCAAAGCCTTTGTGACTCATGAATGATGGAGCCAGGAGTTCGATGGAGGAGGCAAGACAGGAGAAGTGGAAGGGCCGGGGACTATGGAGATCTTCAGGAAGAACAGGCAGGAGGAGACCTGCGCACACCCCTGTCCATTCTTACCAGAGCTATGGAGACATGCAAGAAAGAACAGATAGATGAGCAGAGAGAAATCTCGGGTTAAGCTTCCTTTTCTAGGGGCAGGGGTGCTTTATTATGAAGGAGGGGTGGCCCTTCTATGTGTGGCGGAGGCCCCTGGCTTGGAGGCTGGAAGCCATGACATCTGGACTCCAGCCCCAGCACCCTCTCTTATGTGAACTTATCTGGTAATGTGGCTTTGCTTCTTCCATAGAGATGGATGGGACAACTGAATTAATGGGATACAGGAATCCCCCATTATCACCAGAGGATATGCTGCAAGACCCCTAAAACCATGGATGGTACCAAACTCTATATATACTATGGGTTTTTTCCTTATACACGTATACCTGTGATAAAGCTTAATTTAGGAATTAGGCACAGGAAAAGATTAGCAATAATAAGTAATAATAAGATAGGACAAGTATAGCAATATAGTATAATAAAAGTTATGTGAATGTGGTCTCTATTGAAAGAGTCAAGACAAATGTTAATATTTGGGGACCAGGGCCGACTACAGATGATGGAAATGGGCAATACAAAACTGTGGGTACTACCGTGCCTCTACGTCCCAGTGAAGGCACAATTTTCCGGATTTTGGAATGGGGGACTGAATTGGAGCAAGTTTGTAGACCTATCTCCCTTTCTCTTCCTTTTCCTCCCTTCCTCCTTCCCTTCTTTCCTCCCTTTCAGACCCAAAGGTGAAACTGAAGCAATCCTTTAAAAGAAGTTAAGGTGGGATGAGAGATGTTTTGGAATCAACCTATTGAACAACCCCTCAGACAGACAGACAGACAGACAGACAGACAGACAGACATCTTGTCAGAGACAGGGCCTGGAGAGGAGCTCTGAGGAAAAGCACCCCCCCTACAGGGCTGGAGACCTTGCTATCTAAAAGATGTTTGGATGGGATGAGACCAGATCTCTGCTTTAGAGTGTGCAGGTGTAGACACACCTGGGGAAGGGGACTTGCCCACCTGTGTCCTGTCCTTATACCTCTCACCAGCAGGTGGCCTCCAAGGGACTGGCCAAGGGCTGGGGCATTGACAGGAGCTGGGTTCAGGGGCCCAGCCACCAGACACACCTCTGCTTCTGGGAGTGGTCTATTGCTCTATTTTGACTGATTTCCATTTTTCCAGCCCTCTAAGCCTCACCTTCTGGAACAAATGCTCATAAACCCATGGGGACCAGCCCTTAAGAAGGTTTATGTGCTTGTGGGGAGGAAAACAGAGAACGGACCCTGAATTCTCAGCCCCACAGTCCCAGGGACACTTTCCCAGTGGGGAAGCTGACACTTTCATTCATAACCACCCCCCCAACACACACACTCAGGATTTATGCCCTGGTCACACTGGGAGGTGAGCCTTGGGGAGGGGAGGAGAATAGAGCTCTGGAACTCTTGAAATCTGTAAAAGGAAGGAAGCCATCCATTGATGTCTCTGTGGTTTGTGGACTTGGTTAGGTTAAAAATTCCCAGGGTAGGCACTAAGGAATTCTCCCACCCCACCTTTTTAAAGGGCCACCCGTGCAGAACAGAGGGAAGGTAGAATCCTGTTTAAGGGCATTGTGCTGGAGTCTGATTGGTGACAGCCATTTTTAGTATCACACCTTCACTGAACAGTCTGGAGCTGGTCCTCCCAGCCCCAGCCTGGGGAGGGAGGCAGTGGGCCCAAGACTAGAGAAGCCCCTCTCTCCCTCCCCTGGTCTTGGGAGTGGGTGTTAATCTGTTCATTGTTAGTTCCCCAGTACGTGGTAAACCCTGTCCACCTGCTAGGCAGGAGACCAAGAAGGGGCTGAGATGGGCTGGCAGTGGGGCCCCTTGCACAGCCAAGGGCGGGCATGGGTCTGCTTGATGTCCCAGTGCTCCCTGCAGCGAAGGGTGGATGTGGTGGGGAGCTACCCAGTCAGCCCCCAGACCAGGCGCCTGGAGTACCACTGCTGAGTTTCATTTACCAATGAGTCTTTGTCCCTTTGATCCACTAGTGTGAGAAAGAGAGTAATGGAGCTGCAGGGGGCCGGGAGAGGAGATGAGCAGTGCAGGGGAAGGGAGGCAGGGAGAGAGCAAGTTCTAGATGGAGAAGGGGCCCAGCAAGTGGGCAGAGATGGGGGAAAGAGGAGCGGGCAAGTGCAGTACAACCACCTGGGGATGTCCTCCTTGTCCACGGCTGAGCATCCTCTCTCTAAGAGCGTTTGCCTCTGCCCTGCCTGAGGTGCATGGTGCGGGGCAGGCAGAGCCCCGACGATGGCATGGAGAGCCCCTGAGATCCCCCGTATCACAGTGGCCCTCCCCACCCCTCTCTCTGACCGCCTCAGGTGCCTCCTGGGAGCAGAGCAGGGTGACGGAAGGCAGGCAGGCCTGAGGGGCCGTCATGGTTCACACCTAGAGGCCTGGAGAAAGCGTGGAGATATTAGGGAGCTGGGAGGGCACCCCTGGAGTCCCTGTACTCCATCACTACTCCCCTCTTGGGGACAAGAGCTAAAGCCCCCAGAGAAGTTGAGGATGGGCTGGGGGGCAGAGCCCCCATAGGAGGGGGCAGAGCATTCAGCTGGAATAGGTTCCCAACAACAAGGGAGGCAGCTGAAGTAAGGGGACTCTCCCCATCCCAGAGTTGAAGAGAGGGAAGCAGGACCAGGGTGGGGCTGGGGGTGTCAGCGCAGGAAGGGCCACTCGGTGGGGACCAGAGAGTTCCAGCAGGCAGAAGAGAATTGTAATTGTGCTTATGGACACAGCAGCTCTCTGGCTCTGAGAGTGAGCAGGCAGTTTTTAGGCACTAGAAGATTCCCGTGATGCGGTTCTAGGTGAATGAAGGAGAGCCGCGGGGCCCCTTTGGTCAGCCGGCTGGATGCCCCCGCTAGCCAGTTCCAACCCAGGCCGCTGCACAGCAGGATCAGGCGAGGGTCTTTGGGCTGACAGGACCTGCCGCTGAGTCCCCAGGAGGGGGAGGAGGGGACCGACGGGACTGCAGGGAGTTGGTGGAGGGGTGGGGGTGGGGCCGGGCCCCGCCCTTCTCCTCGCTTCCCGCCAACGTTACTGGAAGGGAAAGCGCAATGGCGCTAGGTCCTGGGTCTGAGCGGGTCGGACCCGGCCTTCTGGAGCTGTGTCCCCTGGGGGTATGGCTTTCTGGAACCCCCACCCCCACCTCCGACCCAGGGGACCCGGGAAGGGAGAAGCTGCAGGCTGGAAGCCCCGCTCCGGCCCCGGCCGCCCCCGGCCGGTCACACGGTCACTTCCGTCTTGCTGGCTGTGTAGCAGGTGTGGTGGCCCGGGATGTAGTGCAGCTGTTCCACCGTGTTGTGCCTGCGCGAGGCGAAGGCGTGGCGCTTGGCTGCCGTCTGGCTCTGGCCCAGGGTGGCGTAGGAGTTATTGGAGGCACTGGGATGGGAGTGCATCTTGGTCATGCGGTAACGGTCCAGCACGGGCGTGGACACGAAGACGTCCGTGTGCGAGATGGCCCGCGACAGCGCCTGCTCCGGGAAGGCCGTCCGCTCCGGGGACAGCAGCGGGTCCTGGGAGTGCAGGCGCTCGGTGGAGAGCAGCTGCTCGTCAGACAGGATGCGGTCGTAGGGCATGCCGAAGTCGTCGGGCAGGCCCCGCCGTGGGGACAGGACCCGGTCCTGGGACATGGCCCGGATGGGCCGCCGGGGTCGCTCCCGCGGCGGCGGCTTCTGCTGAGACACCTGGATGACGTTGAGCGGGAGGGTGCCCCGGGCGGCCAGGTCCGGCAGGTGCCTGCGCCTCATGTAATACTCGTCGGCCTCCTTGTCGGCTGCAGGGGAGACAGAGAGGGGGCAACAGGTGACGCCTCAGCTGGGACTGGGGTAGAGCTCGGTAGCATAGTCAGGAAACATTAGTTAATGGACTGGGACTGGGATGCGGAAGCTCAGGTGAAGCCGGCTGAAGTCTCAGCTCCTCGGGATGGTGTCGGATGGGGTTAGAGAGGGAGCTGGTTGAGGGATCTCTGGGAGGGGTCCAGAGACAGCACTGGCTATTGCTAGCCTCTATTCCAAAATAGGATATAGAACAGAGAGGCCCATGGCTTGCAGAATAGAGATAGTGTACCAGGCTGGGGAGGGCTTTCTCTGCCCCATTGAATGTGCAAACCCATCCCTGGGGCCTTGTGAAATGCCAACAATGATTAGAGGATCTGGGATGGGCCTGAGAGTCTCAGTCAGTCTCCCCCCCCCCCCGTACTGGGATTGAATCCAGGGGCATTATATCTCCAAGCTACACCCCCAGCCCTTTTTAAAATTTTTTGTTTTGAAACAGGATCTTTCTAGGTTGCTAAGAGTCTCTCTAAGTTGCTGAGGCTGGCTTTGAACCTGTGATCCTCCTATCTCAGCCTCCCAAGAACCGGGATTACAGGCATGTGCCACCATGCTGAGTGAGAGTCAGCATCTCTTAACACGCTCCCAGGTGCTACTCCTGGTCCAAGGACCACCTGGAGTAGCAAGGGGTTAGGGGACTTCCTGGAGATCCTCACAGTTCATAGCAGAGGTGATAGCACACCCAACTCCCTGGGCTTCTCCTGCTCTTGTGCTGTACCTAGTCCACCATAGTCCTGAAATAGAATGGCCCCCAGTCTTGCTAAAATACCCAAGTAGCAGCCAGAAGCTTCCAGATGAGGTCTAGAGCCTCTCTTTAGGGAAGCTGGGGGGCAGAACCAGCCTCCTGGTAGAATAAAGGAAGATGCTCCAACTAGTAGGCACTTGTGAAAAAGCTTAACGGGTAACTTAGGAATCTAGTAACACCTTCTCTGGAGTCGCAGCCAATGCACAGGAAGCTAACACATGGGCACTCAGCATCCCCCACGATCATATAATTAGCCTACACATGCTCCGCCTGTGTCCACAGCACAGCAGGCTGGAACAAGCCTATATGTGCACTTCATTCAGATGCTCCATGCTCCTCCCTGCCCCGTGGACCCTCCCCAGCTCACAGTGCCCTGGACCCTTGAACTTACCCAGGACACACACACACCTGCATTGCCCCAAATTTCAGCAGTGAGGCCTCCTATAGATAGCAGGTGCAGGGATGCTACCTGCTTCTCGGTAGGACCAGAATGGACACTGATGGGTATATCCTGCCTACTGAGTCACATGCTCTCACTTTGGGGCATCCATCAGATTCCTCAGGTTGTCAGAGAAGCCCACTTCATGCCATAGAAACTCAGTGTTCGACCGTGGAGGTGGCCGATGCAGACTTGAGTTGAACTTTTGTTAAAGTAGGTCATCAACCAGCAGTCCTGGGGCTCTAGCTGCACCTGGGTGCTCATCAAAAGAGACTCATGGGGTAAGGGGGGGTCTCAGGGCCAGAAAGCCAGGAAAGGAGAGTCATCCTTTTGTGTTTTTTCTTGACATCTTAGTGTCTTAAATCCCCCAGTGCCCACAGCCTACCCAGATTCAAATGGCAGAGCTGGGATCCCTGGATAAACCAGACTTAGCTGATGAAATAGGGTGTGTGTGTGAGAGGTGGGGAGCCTCAGGTCCTCTGAATGGTGTTGGATGGGATTGGGGAGGGAGCTGGTTTATGGGTGTCCGGGAGGGGTCTCAACGAAAGCTACAGCCATTGCTTGACTCTTTTCCAAGATAGGTTATAGAGGAAGGAAGCCCATGGTTTGCAGGATGCAGATAATGTGCTAGCTGGGGAAGGCTTTCTCTTGCAGGTGAACTGGTGCATGGGATGAAGTGCTGCCCCATCTAGGAATCTAGGATCCTATGGCCTCTATTCTATCTACAGGAAGGATGAATGGGCTCAGGCCCTAAAGAACAAAAGCAAAGGGACTATCTATTCTCTTCTTCCTATGTACAACTCCCTCTTTGTTCTTGGGGTTCCACACCTGTCCTCTTGGGGTACGGGACAGGAGAGTGAGACAGAGGAGGATGCCTTGGAGACCACAGAGACATGACTCGGCCCCAGGGGGATCTTGACTTACTTAGCCTCTTCAGAGACGAGTACTTGCTCGGGTTGGTCTTCACTGCTGACTCATAGGACGGAGGCAGGTGGGCCAAGTTCTGGAAGGAGCGTGAGAAGGAGAGGTCATAGGGCTCGGTGGCCGATGTCAGGATGTTGTTCATCCGTGGCTTCTCTGCAAGAAAAGGGGAGCAGGGGGTTCATTGCATGAGTGAAGACAAAGGCTGAGGCAGGCAAGAGGGAGGAGGGTCCAGGTCCTCTCTGTCCTCTTTCTACCTTGCTCCTGACTAGACTCCCCATCCTGCTTTCCTGGCCCACTGTGCTAGGACACAGGGGTGGGGGGGGCTACCAACTCAGTTTCCCTCATGCTCAATTCTGGTTGTCAACAAGCCTGAGGGTAGGTGCTGAGGTTTCAGCAGCCATTGACGCCTACAGCAGTTGGCCATTTCTTGCGTGGCAGACACAACTCTGAGACTCAGATCCTGTCACCACTGGGTTATCTGGTGCAAATGAAGTCAGATGCAAATGAGGAGTGTCATAAAACCATCGACCCCCATGCAGAAGTGCTCTCCCTTTCCTAATAGTTGGGGGAACCTAACTCTCACATTTAGAGAAGTCTGACTTTGGAGGAGCTGCGGCAACGTGCTCTACCAGCCTACAGGGGAACTGGGTGGAGGACCCAAGTCCACTGCAACTCCATGCCACGCTCTGCCCATGACGTCATTCCACCTCTTCTCAGGCAGCTCCTTTTTTTTCCAGTACTGGGGCTTGAACCCAGAGGTATTCTGTCTCCAAGCTACATCCCCAGCCTTTTGTATTTTTTTTTAATTTTGAAACGGGGTCTCACTAAGTTGCTGAGGCTGGCCTCAAACCTGCGATCCTCCTATCTCAGCCTCCCAAGTATCCTCCTATCTCAGCCTCCTCACTGCGCCCAGCTTTGGGCAGCTTCTTCTCCCTGGGGCCTCTCCAAGCTCTATATCTGACTAGACCCTGTGAGCCACCAGGCCTCATATCTTACTTTAGTTCCTTTCTCAGGAGCCCCCTTAGCCATCTCTAAGTTGCTGGAGAAAAGAATGTGGGTAAAATGCTTACTATACCCTTCCTCTATTTTCCCTTTACCCCCTGGGATAGAACCTTGGTATCGCAAAATCACAACAGAGAAGGGAGTGTTGTCCAATGCCAGACTGGGGGAAAAGAACGGAGGAAGGAATGGAAAAGGAGATGGGAGGGAATGTCTAATGGGGGGTGCCATGCAGGGTGATCTGAGCTCTGGAAACCAAATCAGGAATAACACAGGAGAGGGGAGAGGGAGTGCGTGGCCCGGGGAGGGAGCAGCAGTGAGCATGGCCGCTGGAATGGAGGCAGGCAGAGGAACATGCCTTGTGGCTTGACTGACATGAAGAGGAAGAACCCCAAAATAAAATAAAAAATAAAAAAGTCAACAGGTAATTGCTGGAGAATAAAGTGGTATCACAGAATAAGGTGAATCTTATAGATCTCACAGGTCTATTAGCTAAGTAGCTAAGAGCCTACTTCATCCCTCCGTCCTCTTTGGTTGGCACACCTCAAGGCCAAAGAGGTTCTGAGTAGGGGCAGGTTGTAACTTGGGTCAGTTGTGCAGGTGGACCATGGGAACATGCCTCCTGGCAGAGGGCCGAGTCATGGAAGGCAAGAATTCTTCTGCAGACTGTGGGGGAGTGAGAAGCCCTCCTAGGCCATATCCAATGGCAACCCCAAGAACAGGGAGCTCCTGGTTTTTCTATCCCTTCCTTCCTGCATCATCACCCCCAGCACTAGGGATCGAGCCAGGGGATCTCAGCCAATTAGCTGGTGTTGACGCCAGCTCGAGACATATGTGAAGGCTGGAAGATGCAGTGTATCCCCGAGAGATCAGAACATGCTATACAGAGAGAGCCTCTCTGGCATGGATTGGGACAGATGCCAGGAAGCTGGGAGCACTGATCCCTAGACTGGGTAAACAGCCACGAATCCCTTAGCGTTTGTTTCTTGACTCCTGGCCATGTCTGAGAAGACTGAGAAGAGCAGGCTTTCCTCTGAATGCTGGCCTCACACACCCAAGGAGGGCCTCACTCAGCTCACTCCCTTCCACATGCAGCAATTCTGAATGCTGTTGCCCTGCCCTCTCTTCTTCTTTTTTTTTTTTTTTTTTTGTGGTACCGGGGATTGAACCCAGGGGCATTCTACCTCCGCGCTACACCCCCGGCCCTATTTTTTATACTTTATTTTGAAACCGGGTCTCACAAAGTTGCGGAGGGCCTAAGTAGAGAGAGAGAGAGAAAGAGAGACAAGAAAAGAGAGAGAGAGAGAGAGCGAGAGAGAGAGAGCGAGAGCTGAGGCTGGCTGCGAACCCGGATCCTCCGGTTTCTGCCTCCCAAAGTACTGGGATTACAAGCGTGCGCCACCACGCCCGGCCGCCCTGCCCTCTCTTCTGAAGCATGCCACTGACACAAGGCAGGCTCTTGCCTTCCATCCTACCCTGATTGCCCCTGACCTCTCCCTCCTACTGAAATGCCCTCCGTACACTTCCTCTATCAGATTCCCCCTTCACTCAGGGCTCTGGCCTGGGCCATGTCACAGCTTTTCAGCCCACAGTGACGTCTGCTCTTCCAGCTTGCATGAGTCTGCCATTCGCTTCCATATACCTCAGAGTCTAACTGATCTCTCATCATTTGACTTGAGTCGGTCTCATTGATCTCCAGACATAGTAATCTCCTTGACAGTACACATCTTGCTTTACATTTTTTTTTCTGATTATTTCATAGTGCATGGCCCGAAATAAGCAGCCAGTTTAATCCCAGTTAATCAAATAGACACGGGCCCTATTCTCTCTTAATAGTTGCACTTCCAGTACCGGGGGAAACAGTAATATCCAAGACAAGATTGCAGAGAAAAGTCTGCTCCCAGGACACTGAGCTGCTCAGGGCAGGGCTGGAGCTCATCGACTCCCATCTCCTTGTACTATTGGAAGACAGAAGACAAGAAGAGGAGGAGGGAAGAATGGCTCTTCCTTCTGTCTTTAGGAGTCTGTGTTCAAGTTGCCTCCTTCTGGGGGGAACCAGCTCAGTGTTTGTTCTTTCCAGAATGTTACTGAGCAAGAAGGAGCTCTCCTGGCTCGCCTTCTCTGGCTCTTCTCCTGCTACTTCATCACCATGGGCATCCCCCAGGCTCCCCACTCCTGCCATCTGCTCTTCTCTTTTAGGATTCTTACACAGATTGTCCCTGCTCCCAAAACTTCTGTTACTGCCTCCAAAACTTTACTGACATCTTCCGCTCTCCAGGGGAAGGCTGCCTGTTGAATGATTTTTCTTGCAGATGTCATAATCATATCCAGCTCTAGATATCCAGCTGCAAGTTCATCGTGGCCCACTCCACCCCGTACACACTGGCTCTTTTCCTAACTTAGATGGTGCTACTCGCCCCACCCTCTCTCTCCTAATCAACCTTGCTGTGCCATTTTACTCATTAGCCATAATCAGTTGGCAAGGGAGCTTTCCCAGCTCTCTCTTCAAACTGTTTCATTTCTCAATTCTCCTTTCTGCTCCCACCGTCTGTCAACATTACCAGCGGCATCAACCTCTTTGAACTGATCTCACCAATTTCTCCCTGTTCTAATTCTTCCAAGACCCTATAACTGGAACTGCCTGATTATACTGCTGCTTTCAGCATTCATTTCCATGGGCACCCTAGCACTAGAGGGACACGTCAAAACATGCCTCTCCCTTCCTCCTCCTCATTGACACGTCCCTCAACTTCAATGTTGAGCCACTGTGCCATTGGACGTGAGAGTGGCAGGTGTCACTACCAGGTGGGCCGTCGAATTTACCTTTGTTTTGAGTCTGTCTCTCATAAAAACTTCAATAAGGTTTTTACTGTTTCATAGGAAAGAGACAGGAATGACCAGTATTTCCCCATTCACACATCTGTCTTGGGCTCTATTGATCAGAGACCCCAAATAGTTTTTCTCTGTGGTTCCAGATGTTACGTTGTGGTCTGGAGGGAGGATGTTAGAACCTAAGAGGGAAATGTGGTTTTGTGACCCTTCAGCTATACCCCCCTGCTAACTTTCCTCTGCTGCTCAACTTCCAGCCTGCCAAGACGCTAAAGCCCACACCAGCCTTGACGTTCATCAAATCCTAATTAGTCTGGGTAGGATTGAGATAGTTTACCCAAGTCTTATTATGTCACTGGTAAATGATACCACAAGTAGCTTTGGGCCAAAGAGAGTGTTAATCTCTTTGCAGTAGACACATGGAATTGATGACTGTAAGAAGTGATGTAGATTGCAAGCGTAGATGGGTTAAGAAAGGGTCTGGCTTCTTCCCTCTCATGGCAGAAAATCACTCTGATAGCAGAGGCAGAAGCACCGAGGGGACTGGGATCTAAAAGGGAGAGTGAAGACTTATGGCCTGCGGGAGGGCAGGCACGTGACCCCTCACCCCTCCTTCATGTCAGTGAGTCAATACCACGTGTTGGATGCCCTGATAGACACCCAGAGTTAGAACAGAGACACTGGCAACGAGGATAGAGTGCAGAGAGCTCTCGAACGAACATTGCTCACCGTGTGTAGGGGTCTGGGTAGCGCTGCTTAAAATCGGATGATTATACTGACGATCACCTGAAAGTCGTAGAAAAGAAAGTTTTAAAGAAGAGCTCCGGCATTCCAATGTCTCCCCAACTTAACATCATCTCTCTTCGCCTCTAGTGGGCTTTTTTGACTCAAAGGAAGTGGTTCTAAGAAAGGCAGGAGATAAGTGTAATAGGCTCATGGAAACTTCCCTGCTGTTTCTGTCTTTCTCCTCCTGTATCTGGACTTCCTATGTCACCGTGGCGACCCACACATCGGGCTGTCCAGCTGTGTAGGCACCGTCAGGGTGGGTTTGGGTAGAAGGGAAGGATAGAGACTGGGGAGCGTTTGACAAGTTGTATCAATGCAGTGGGGAACAGGGAAAAGGAAACAGATGCTTTTTGTGAAGGGAGTGTTAGGGTCTGGTCAACCAGGATGAGGCTGCCCTGACTTAAGGTCTTTATATGTCTGGGTGCACCCTGAGATGCCAGCTTTGTGAACTGTCCACTGCCTGAGATTGGGTCCTGGACTGCAGGCTAAATGACACAGCCCAATAGCTCAAAAGCATTTCCTTTATTAACAATGAAAAATCCCACTTAGATTGAATGGTCCACAAAATTAATAGATCATTGGCATTGTTGCCAATAGACCATTGGCATTGGGAAAGCCCAGAATTCAGGGCATTCCAAGGGCTTCTACAATGGTTGGAATGAAGATTTGGCTTGTCACGAAAGTACACTCCAACAGTCGTACATTGCTTTAACTCGACACTGTATTCTTGTTTTTCATTAGTGTATCTAATTTCAACCAAAGCAAATTACACTCCAACTTTGTATTATTGCTTCAACTCGGCATTGTATTCCTGTTTTTCACTGGAGTGTGGGTCTAATTTCAACCGGGAAGAAGAGGCATCTTGGCTTTTGTGGGGGGGTGTACTGAATATTGAACCCCCCAGGGGTACTACCACTGAGCTATACCTCCATCCCTTTTCATTTTTTTAAATTTTTAAATTTTTTTGTGGTACTGTGGATTGAACCCAGGGGCATTCTACCTCCGAGCTACACCCCAGCCCTATTTTTTTATTCTTTATTTTGAAACAGGGTCTCACTAAGTTGCAGAGGGCCTCACTAAGTAGCTGAGGCTGGCCGCGAGCCCAGATCCTCTGGTCTCAGCCTCCCAAGAACTGGGATTACAAGCGTGCGCCACCACGCCCAGCTTCATTTTTTATTTTGAGGCAGAATCTTGCTAAGTCGCCCAGACTTGCCTTGAACTCGCGATCCTCCTGCCTTAGCCTCCAGAGCTCCTGGGATTACAGGCATGCACCATTATGACCAGCTGAGATCTTTTGCTTTATTATACCTTAATTATGAAATACAGCTCTGTCTTCTTCACGGGGCTGGGATGTCTGTCTCCATTTACATGCATCTTATTGTTGAAACTGCCCTTCCCACCCGTGGCAGTATGCTCTCTGGCTACTCATTCCCTAGTTCCTGTACTGTGTTTCTTTCCCTCTTCCTTTCTCTCCATTGGGCTCTTCATGAAGACTTCAGCTCTATTCCAAGGCTTCCACCCTCTTGCCCAAACTGATAATTCCCCAATCTGCATCATTAGCCTGAGGCCAATCTGATCTGCAGAGTTAGATTTTAATGTTTATGGCCATCCCCTTGGAATTCCTCCCCTTATCCCAACCATTAGGTCCCAAACTGAACTTTCCATTTTATTCTACAACATTCATGCTCCTGCCCATGGCACTAATGCTCCGTGGGCTTGGAACATGAAGCTTTATCATCTTGACCATTTCCTACTTTCATCCTCTGTATCCAGTGCTCCCCAAAGTCTTCTTCCTATAGTTATCTCCTAGGTCCAGGCCCACAGTCTATCTTTTTTCATCAAGAGTTCTCTTAGCTCTAGTCTCTGGATATTTCCAAGACAAATCATGCCCTGTCCCAAGCCAATGGGTGCATTGCATCAGCCCCTTGATAAGACAGTTCTTAACTCAAGTGTGGTGTGGGCTTGGGCAGTAGGCAAGGATTTCTCACATGAAGATACTGTCCCTTTCCAAGACAGATAAAGTTATAACCAGGGAAGAAACTATTTGGTGGAATCAATTCTACACTAGACCTGGATTTAAGCAAAAAGAGAAAACATAGGGATGGAAATAAAGGATAGATTTTTTCCCCTTCTGCTTGTTCTGCAGAAACAAGGAGAAAACCAGATATATTGTCTCTACTTTTTTCTTCATTTATTTTGTTTGTCTGTTGGGTTTTAAGCAATAGGGAAGCACCAAGACACAGGAGAGCCCCGGTTGAATGGTGGAGAGTAAAAGTTATCAACAAATAGTTTCAGCGTTCTAAGTGTAGGTGACACCAGGAAAGGGTTATGGGTGAGTCACATTCAGATAATAATTTCTGATAACCAATTGTGCTCCATGCCCCATGCTAACCTCTTTCACATGCATTTTGTTTCCTTTAAAATTACTTCTTATAAAATTTTAATTGTACATATTTATGGAACACAATGTGGTAATTCAATACATGCATACAAAGTCTAATTATAAAATCAGTGTGCTTTGCATTTCCATCTCCTTATACATTTTTTTTTTTTGCAGTGCTGGGGATGGAACCCAGGGGCATTCTACCTCTGAGCTACACCCCCAGCCCTATTTTTATTCTTTATTTTGAAACAGGGTCTCACTAAGTTGCGGGGGGCCTCACTAAGTAGCTGAGGCTAGCCGCAAACCCGGATCCTCCTGTCTCAGCCTCCCAAGTACTGGGATTACAAGCATGCGCCACCACGCCTGGCTTTTTTTTTTTTTGTTTTGGATTAACACATAATTGTACATACTTATGGGGTACAGTGTAATATTTCCATAAATGTGTAAAATGTGTACTGATCAAATCAGGGCGATTATCGTTTCCATCTCCTTATCAATACTTTGTGTTTGGAGCCTTCAGACTCCTCTCTTCTAATTATTCCTAAAATGCATAATAGGTTGTCATGAACTGTAGCCCCCCACCCCTGCACTATGCCATAGAACACTGGAACTTACTCCTTATATCTAATTGTTTCATTGCTCATTATCCAACCTCACTCTATCCCCACTACCTCTCCATCCTTCCCAACCTCTAGTAATCACGGCACTACATTTAGATCAACTTTTTAAGCTTCTGCATATGGGGGAGAACATGTGGTATTTGTCTTTCTGCATCTGACATATTTCACTTAACATAATGTCCTCCAGTCCCATTGATTTTCACATGAGTTTTTCTAAACTAATCCTTCCAGTGATCGTCATGTGAATATAAAGCAGAGTAGAGTGAATGTGTATTATTGGTCTCTCATTTGCCACACACCATATAAAACCCTCTAGATACCTTCATTAATCTTCATTGTATTTTTATCACAGATGAGGTCACAAACAGAATAGTGTCTTGAATTTAGATATTTTATATATAAATGCAGTACTTTTCCTTTTGTTTGAATCTCACTGAAAGTGTTTTTCCAACATTTGGGTTTTTTTTCTATTGTTGGCACTGTGGAGAAGTATTTTAAATTAAGTATAAAGATAAAAATTAAAGCTACCCTAAAATAACCACTGTGACATTTTGTTGTATTTCTGCTTATTCTCTGTCCTGCATAAACAACCGTGTGCTTACACACACACACACACACACACACACACACACACACACACAAACACACAATATAACAATGAATAGTTTTGTGTATGGGTGATTTTTCCACACAGATTTAAGTTCTTAAAATGGATTAAACATACTGGTGATCCGATCTTCACACTTTTGTAAGATGAGAAATGTCTGAAGCTGTTCATTGAAGCATTTTCACATTAGGAAAAGCAACTTTCATATATATGTGTACATGCGCACACAGAAATAAAGATATATAGTTTTCCCACTGCAAACATGCTGCCTATATTACTTCAGTCTTTTTTTATACTTAATGAAGAACATAGCTTGAATAAATTTTCATATTTGATACTATTCTTTGAGAACTTTTCTATGGTTCCATGTTTGTCTTTCTATAGAATATTAAGCATTCAAGAACAATATCTTTGTTTAGGCATAATATATTTAAGTATATTTAAGCATTCCCCTATTTTTGGTATTTAAATTGTTTAAAAGTTTAATAATGTTATTTGAACACAAATCCTTGGCCATGCCTCATTTCCTTACTCAAATGACCGAAAACATTTCTAAGTCAACACGTCATCAGTCGGCTAGCAATATGACAAAGGAGATGATGGGCCTTCTCTTATTGAAATATTCATCTGTTCCCGGGACATACCCTATTTGATTCTGGCATCTTATTGCTTCATTACAACTCTGTCTTGTATTTGCTTATATTTTCTATTCATAAAGAACATTTGTAATTTTTGTGCTAACATTGTCACATTTTTGTGTTAAGGTAATGATTTTGGAAAGGCAAGTGAATAGCACTGCATCTTTTTTCTATGCTTTGGAAGTATTAACACAGCCGGGTGTGGTGGCACACACCTGTAATCCCAGAGGAACGCAGAGTCGAGGATAGCCTCAGCCACATAGCAAGACTCTCTGCAACTTAGCAAGACACTGTTTCAAAAAATAAATAAAATAAAATTGGGCTGGGGGTGTAGGAAGGAAGAGAGGGAGGAAGGGAAAGAAAGGAAAGAGAGAGACAGAGGAAGAAGAAAAAGAAGAAGGAGAAGGAAGGAAGGAAGGAAGGAAGGAAGGAAGGAAGGAAGGAAGGGAGGAAAGGAAGGGAAAGAAAGAAAGAATTAACATAGCATATGAAAGGTCTTTGTTTGGCAGTTGAAGGAATGCAGCAGTAAACCCTCCTGGTGTCTTTGGGATGTCCTTCTGTTCGCAATGCTAGAGGCGTGGCTTGTGTTATTCCACTGACTGCCCAGCAATGACTTTGGGAGGTAGATATTGTTATCATCACCAGTTTAGAAATCAAGAAACTGAGGTTTGGTGAAACTGACTATTTTTCCCACTGTTATTTTGCTAGCAGGAGAAGCTAAGATGCAAACTCTGGCCGGCAGGAGTTACAGCCCAACCCCTAGACCTTATATATCCTGCCTTCTCATGCTTGACAATATGATCCTTGCAAATTGATTCATTCAAGCCTTCTAATTCTCAATTCAAGTTGTAATTCTTATTTTTCTTAAAAACATCTACTGGACATTTAAAATTTTATAGCTTAAATCTATAATGCCCACTACAAAACTCTTTGTACAGGAGTATAGGAAGTCAAGACCCTCTTCTTGTCCTTTATCTCCTATGTCAGGATTTTCTGGGTCAGAAATTTATTCATATTATTATCTTTTCTAAAGAACTACCTCCTGTACATATTGATTCTATATATTTTATGTTCATATCATTATTATATGCTTTAGGATTTCCTAATTCCTGATTCTTCATTTTCTCTGGTCTGGTTTGTTACTGTTTTGTGATTTCTTGGCTTGAATCTTAGCCCATTTGTTTGCCCTCTTTTCTGTTAGTAACACAAAGGTCTTTCACGATGAATTTATCTCTGGCACTGTGCCACGGGCATCAGTATGCAGTATCCTTATTGTTGCTGGGTCCACAATGATCTATAATCACAGCCCTGTTTTCCTCTTTGACCCAAGAGTTATTTAGCAGAGTGTCATTAAATTTCAAAGTGTTTGGGTTGCTGGTTTGAACTTCAGCCATTCATTTTCAGTCTTACCGTACTGCAGTCAGAGAACAAGTCCTGTCCACATTTTGCCTTTTGGATCTTACTGAGATTTCCTTTGTGGGCTAATATATCACTTTTTCTAAATGTTTTATGAGTATGTGGAGGAAAGGTGTATTTTCGTTTTGTAGAGAATTGACATCTATCTATTAAGTCAGATACATTAAGTACATTAGGCAGTTCTTCTATACCCTAATTCATTCTTTGCCTACTTAACCTGTCAAAGACTGAGGGAGGTATGCAAAGGTCTCCCACTACTCTTGCGTTCCTGTCACTTTCTCTTTGTTATTTCTTGCAAGATTGGTTTTCTATATTTCATAGCTACATTATGTAGCATAAAAAGGCTCGTGATGCTTACATCTTCTTTGTAGATTGCACCCTTTATCAACATTAAATAACACTCTCCGTCCTATTTAATGCCTTTCTTTGCCTTTAGGTTCATGGGATCTGATATTTATATTGCCAGCCCAGCTTCCTTTTTGTTTGCTTTTGCCTGATAAACTTTGCCTATCCTTTTATAGCTAACCTTTCTGTATCATGTTGTTTTAAGCTTGTCTCTTGATGAGAATATATACATAGGAAAATATAAGTATATATAATAATACATAAATATACTAAGGATATATAAATATATGACACATAAAATGTATATAAGAATATATAAATATACATATACTTAACCTTATGTGCTTTGCTATTGTCTACTTTCTATATTACTACTGTGTGTGTGTGTGTGTGTGTGTGTGTGTGTGGTACTGGGGATTGAATCCAGGGGTGTTCTACCTCTGAGATACACCCCCATCCCTTTTAACTTTTTGTTTTGAAACAGGGTCTCCCTAGGTTGCTGAGAGTCTTGCTATGTTGCTGAGGCTGTCCTTATGATCCTCCTGTCTCAGCCTCCCAAGTATTGGGATTATAGTTGTGTACCACCATACCTGTCTTTTACTGTGGTTTTATTGTCCATTTTCCTAATGGATAATGATGTACAATATCTTTTCATGTGATTATTTTTATCTGCATATCTTCTTCAATGAAATGTCTCTTCATTCCTTTTTTCCATTTTCTAATCAGAATACATTTTTTCCTCCAAAGTTTTGAGGGTTCTTTTTATATCCTAGATACTAATCCTTTGTTGGATATATTGTTTGCAAATATATTCTCCCAGTCTGTAACTTTGTCTTGTCATCTTTTCAATCGTTCTAGGATAATTTCTTTTTTTGTGGTACTGGGGATTGAACCCAGGGGCATTCTATCTCCAAGCTACACCCCCAGCCTAATTTTTTTATTCTTTATTTTGAAACAGGGTCTCACTAAGTTGCGGAGGGCCTCACTAAGTAGCTGAGGCTAGCCGTGAACCTGTGATCCTCCTGTCTCAGCCTCCCAAGTACTGGGATTACAAGTGTGCACCACCACGCCCAGCTTAGGATAATTTCTTAAAAAGAATATTTTCTCCATTAAGTTGCTTTTGCATCTTTGTCAAAAAACCATTTACATGGGCCTGTTTCTGGGTTTTCTGTTCTGTTCCATCAATCTGCATGTCTTTCCCTCTGCAATACCACACAGTTTTGATTACTGCAGTCACATGACATTTCTTGAAATTGAGCAGACTAGTCCTCCCACTTTCTTTTCTCTTTCCAAAATTCTTTTAGCTATTCTAGCTCCTTTGCCTTTTCATATACATTTTAGAATAATTCTGACTACATGTATAAAAAGCCTTGCAGGCATGTTGACAGGAATTGTATTAAATCTGTGTATTATTTTGGGTAGAACTGACATAGTTACTCTGTGTAGTCTTCCAACACATAAGCATGATATGTCTGTTTATATTGTACCATTTTAATTCCTTTGATATTTATACCATATTTTTAAAGTTATTTTCTTAGGGATTTTTATAGAGCTCTAGGGATTACAATATGCATCTTAGTTTATCTCAATCTTCAGAACTAATTCCTATAGAATATGAGAACTTTTCTCTAATGTTGCTCCAATGAACACTTTTGTATTATCGTTACATCTATCTATGGGTATATATGTATACATGAGTTATATTGCATATACCTACATATTTATATGCATGCATGTGTTATACCCAAAATACAACATTAAATTATTGCTTTATTTATTTTATGTCTTTTTTAAAAGTTAGGAGAAGAAATAAGAAAAATAATGCTTACAGAGTCTCTTGTATTAACCATATTTAGCATTTCTGGTGGTTTTCATGTCTTTCCATGGATTTGAGTTATGGCCTGGTGTCCATTTCCTTTCAGCCCATGAACTTTCTTTGGTATTTCTTTTTATAAGCCAGATCTGATACCAAAGAATTTTCTCTTTGTTGAGCTGAGAGTGCCTTTATTTCACCTTTGTATTTGAAGGTTAACTTCACTGGGTATGGAATTCTTGGTTGGCAGTTTTTCTTTTGGTACTTTGAACAGGTCTTCCCAGTGGCCTTGGCCTCCCCCATTTTGGGCGGGAAGTCAGGTCTGAATCACGTTGCTGCTCCTCTATACGATGAGAGGACAGAGCGTCAGTCAACACTCTAAACCCTGTGAGCCCCTTCCAACCACAGTAGCACAGTGCCAGGACCCACAGCCTGTCCCACCCTGAAAGGACCTCGGTGCTCACTGATCTGGCGTGGGAGGATGGAGCAGCCCTGGGCAAGAATGTCTGGAGCTAATAATCACTCACCATTCTTACCTGAAGCTCAGCGGTTTTCAAGCATGAACACTGTTGTATACCTCCAGTCAATGTATTTTGTTCAAGGGTCTCCAAGAGATAGAACCAATAGGTTCTCATATGTAGGTATGCGAGAGGGGATTTATTAGTAGAATCAACTCACACAATTATCGTGGCTGAGAAGTCCCAAGACAGACAGTCTAGCTTCATAGTGGCTTAAGGGGGAGACGATTTGCCAACCTTTTCCCCTAGGGCACCACCAGCTTTACCTACCTTCTGGAGATACCCTCTCCCATCATTCTCTAGCTCCCTAGCATCCTGTAGGTTGCAGTGCTCAGCCAAAGGGATGTCAGATACAAGTGGGGAAAAAAGGGTACTCTGTCTCTGTCCTTAGTCCCTGAGCAGCCTAAAGATGTTTTCAAACCATTCAATATCAGTAAAATCCCCAATGCATTTAGGCTGACCATTTTATATCTAGGGAGAATAAGATCTGTGCCTGTGCCCACATCTCAGACTCATTTGCACATTTTATTTTATTTTATTTTATTTATTTATTTGTGGTACTGGGGATGGAACCCAGGGACATTCTACCTCCGAGCTATACCCCTAGCCCTATTTTTTATTCTTTATTTTGAAACAGGGTCTCATTACGTTTTGGAGGGCCTCACTAAGTAGCTGAGGCTGGCTGAAAACCTACGATCCTCCTGTCTCAGCCTCCCAAGTACTAGGATTACAAGCGTGCACCACCATGCCCGGCTTGCACATTTTAATAGTTAGAAGAGTGGCTGGGAAGAATCATTGGTATTGAAGACACCTCTAAGAGGCTGTAATGGACTTCAGAGTTCCTTTACCATGAAAGGAAGGGAATTACTTGTTGCCTAAAATGGACACATTTTTAGAAATAATAATACTCAAAAGATATTCATGGGGCTCCTCACCAGCCGTGCCCCCAAGTACAACGTTCAGTGGCTCTCTGCACCTGCCCCATGTGAAGACCTACTTCATGCTCACATGGGCAGGCACCGAAGGACACCTCCAGGACAGTGTTTGCCAACCTGGCTCTAGGGAGCCTTGTGGGTTCCTTGGAAGTGTGTCAAGGGCCACTGTTCAAGAGATAATGTCCAGGGGATGGAGTGTCATCTTACCCATGCCACTGCCACTCAAGCCTTATCCAAAGTAGTTTGGTCTCCATCTGTCTTCTAAATTGGGGTTTTACCTAAGAGTTCTTTTGCAAAAACATTTCTTCTGGTAATGAATAAATTTAAAATCTACTGATCACATTATGTTCCTGGTGAGAAAAGAGGTCCAGAGAAGCAAAATAACCTGTCCGAGATCACAAAGTTGGTGGTAGAGATAGGACTAGGTCTTAGGTCTCATTTCCTCGGGTTGTAATTTCTCATGATACATCATACACGGTATTCACAAGTCTCTGTTATGTTCCCCAGCAGAGTTCCAAGGAGCAGTGTGTTTTCTGGATACCTGGGTTCCATGCAATACTTACTCTCAACTGTGGGAGGATGAGGAATGGTTTTGGGTCAAATAAGCTTTAGATCCTGCATACTATATCCTTCACCTTGGACATATACTGTGCATATTGGAGACTCTGAGAAGCCCAGCCATAAATAACCTATTCTTATTAGTTATTTGAGTAGGGGGGCACTCTTTTATTTAATATAGTCAGGGTGCAGACAGGATCCAGATGCACATTCATTTGGATATGTGGGGGAAACTCTTAAAGAGACCATATTCAAAGATGTGAGCAGGATACAGGGAACCTACAGAGCTGGTGCGGTGCGCCTGGACTAGTAAGAGTGGGGAAGTGGGGAGATTTATCCAAATGGAACCCACAGGGAGGGAGAACTGAGTGGACAGGGTTCTCTGAGCTTTGGTTGGGTGCCACAGCCAGAGCCCTGGGAATTGTGTCCCAATTTCACTCTCCTTCATTTCTCTGTTGTCTTCGAGGGTTTGCCATTTATCAAGCCCAACCAACAGCCACCATAGAACAGGGTAGCCCAGGGAAGCAGTAGAGAAAGGCCACCATCTCAGAGAAGTGAGCAGGGTAGAAAGTCCATCCGGAGGCTGAAATGGAAAAACTGCTCGGCATAGACTTACTAATGCATCCCTACAAATGCTACTCTAATGTCACCCAGAGATGTTCTGTGGGGGTCTAGGGAGCTGGCATTCCAGGTAATAGATGGAGGTTTGGGGTGCATGGGAAGTAGGTATTCATGCATACTGGAGAAAAAGCAGAATTCATGATGCACACAGGATAGGAAGGCGAACAAGTTCCAGATTGTGCCCGGGGCTCTTCTCTGCGGGGATGTGTATGTGTGGTCTGTTAAATGTGGCATCCTGTCTCTCCCTGGACTTATCAACTGATCACATCCCCACTCCCTCAGACTCCCCCTCCCCTTCTCCCTTTAGTGAGTCCCGGGTCCTGGCACAGTGCCCAGTCTGGGCCACCAGCCTTCCCGATGGATGGAGCAGGATAACATAACAATTAATTAGCGCTCAGGACTCGTTGATCGATATACTGACAAGACTACAATGTGACAAAGCAGTCTCCAACTGAGCTCCAAGGCTGTCTGAAGGAGGCAGAGGAGCGGAGAAGCCGGGTGGGGGCCCTCTGCCCACTGGGAGCAGGCAGAACCCTGGCAGTAGTGAGTAGCTCTCTGAGAACTGGAACTTTCCTCCTTGCCTTGGCAGCCAAAGGAGGTGGAACTGCCTGTGAGTTTCCTGGCATGGTGCCAGGGGCCAGTTTTCTCTATGGAACAGATTAACGGTGTGTATGTATGTGTGCACATGCATTTATATGTTTGCGTGCTTATTTGTGTGTGTGTTTGAGTGGGGAGGGGCAGAGGAGAAGAAGGGTAATTTGGCCTTGGGTGTTTTGGCTGATAATTCGGCCACAGATGTAGCAAATGTGATTTCTGCTTATTGAAGCACAGGAAAGTTGGGGGAGGGGTACACATAATGCCCAAAGACATAATCAACAACTTGATTAGTAGGGTCCTGAGAATATAACACAAAGAGGTGACATGCACATTGCTCATAGATTTTCCAGTCTGAGACCTGCTCACCACATTCTGGAATTGCTATTGCTAATTTCCTGATTGCCTCCTGGCTTCTCGTTTCTGCCCCTTGGGTCCACCCTGCAGGGCTGCTGGATTACACTTTTTCTGATATGAATGTCATCCTGGCATGAGCCTGAAAGTCCAGCAAACTGCCAGTAAGATGAAGTTTATGTCACAGCTGTCCATGGTCCAGGACCACTTCCTCTCACCCCACATGTCTGGGACTCACATGGACCAGATTTCCCTCTGATCCCCTTCTCCCCCAACCCGTCAGCACCTCAGTGCTTAGCTCTGGAATGCCTTCCACCTGGATTGTTCTTCTTCTCCTCACTTTGCCCAAATCTTTCCAGTCACTGAAGGTAAAATTTCATTTCCATAAAGTTTCACCTCCGTAAAGTTCCTCCAATGCACAATGATACTCCTCATCCTTCTGGTAATGGGGGGATTTATTACCACTGCCCTTTGCTTAATCATCTATCATTTTGCTTTATTATTTCTCCATCTCATTTGTTCACTCTTTAAAAGGTGATTAAATACTTCTTGCAGCCAGGCCTGGTGGCACATGCCTATAATCCCAGTACTTGGGAGGCTGAGACAGGAGGATTGCAGGTTTGAGGCCAGTCTCATCAACTTAGCAAGATGCTGTTTCAAAATAAAAAATAAAAAAAGGGCTAGGGGTGTGGTTCAGAGGTAGAATGCCCATGGCTTTAATCCCATATATATATATGTATATGTATATGTATATGTATATGTATATGTATATATACCTACATGCATACATACACACATACATACCTCTTGCATGTTAAGGCTCTTCTCCCTAACTATTAAGACATTGAACAATTCTAGGGATGACATGAATCACAATTCTTTCTTGTTTACCTTAGCACAATACTTCCTGGGCTCCTTGGAGGTACACGTGCAGTTTTTTGCACAAGTGAATGGGTAAATAAACTATTGAGGCAGAAAAAAAAAAGAAATAAAAAGGGAGGGGGCAAAAGGCCAGGTGATAACACTTGAATGCTTTTTCTACTTTTCCTCTTCTTATTCTCTACTCTCTTCGTAAGGCCCAAAGTGGCAGGTTTTCTGGGCTTGTGGACGATGGTTCGTGATATTTAACGTGTGTCTGAGTGTCTATCTAGAGGAGTTGGGCACCTCAAATCTGATCCACACTTTGCACTTCTTTTTGAGCATTAGTTATGGTTCAAATGCATCCCAACACAATGCTTTTAATCACAGCGGCATGGAACACTCCATGTAGAGGCAGCTTGTGAGTCTTGGTGTCAGAAGGTGGGATTCTTCGCGGGATGGCAATGACATTTTTAGGTCATCAATCCCTATCCCTGTTCAAGCTCCCTCCTTCCCTATATTTCTCATCTTTCTCTTTACCCCAGAAGCACTTATTCAGGGGCCCCTGCATCCCACCCCTCGGAGCCCAACTGTGTGTAAGCTCCTCCCCAGTGGGCTAGCTCTGCGCTTCCGCTTCTGGCAAGGATTTTCATTTTCAATTCTGCTTGTAAAAAAAAATGACAGTGCCTGGGTTGTCATGCCCACATGGGAAAACAATGTTTTTTAAATGAATCTGCCAGATTCACTTAAAAAGACAAACTTTAGGTCTCCTTGGGAGATCTGCCTGCCGCCCGCTGAGATCCACTTCTCCATGGTGGCTTTGGCTCCTCTGAGTCTGGAGAGGCTGGGGCTGTATTTGTTCTACTTGTGGTTATTGTAATCACCAGAAAAGGAGTATTTACCATCCTCTGTTCAGCTCGGGGGCAGGAATTCTCCTCCTGGCAATAAGGCAGACTCAAGGGAGTCCCTGAGGGCTATTTATATCACACCCATGAAAAGACAATCTTGGAATTGTCTGGAGGTGGGATCCAGTGTGAACATCAGGGGTGTGATGAGGTGACTCTGAGAGAGGATGGGTTGGCTGTGGCCCCTGCCACCACACCAAGCTGGCAATTCAGCTGGGATCCCTATAGAGGTTTAAGGCCTATGATGTGGACCCAGAAGTGGGATTGTTGTGAAGTTCTTTGGCAAATTTCAGACTCTTTTCACCTTCAGCCCTGGGCTCCCCTCCCTACACTCTCCCAATCTCTGATCTAGGCCCCCAACATGTCTACTGGGTGACACAGAGGGACTCAATATCTTGAAATGTGGCTTAAATGGAAACATCTGGAACAGAAAGGTGGTGGATAGTTCAAAGGCACTCAGCCTTTTTTGGGAAAACACCAAGTATCCCCAATACAAAGTAGATCAATCACCCTAATACCTGTATCTACCTGATAATATTTGGAGTGTTCCTGACATATTATATTTCCTTTTAGGAAGTGAAATTGTCTGTGATCTTGGTCCATGAAAATCTCCGTGCTTGTTTTACATATTACTATACCAACCAGAAGGAATTCTAAGTCTGGTTGCTGGCCCATTGCTGCCCCCACACAGATGCTCCTTCAGTGTAAATGGAGTTTCATCACAGTTGGACAAAGACTGTCTATCTGTCCGTGTATTTTCTTCCTATCTACTACCACTCATTGTGTCAGACACTGTATGAAGAAATTTATAAATACCTTCCTATGGAGACCTCACATTTCTGTGAGGTCATTCACATTTTACAAGATGACACCGAGTTGCTCAAGGTCTTACAGAAAAGAAGTGGCTGAGCCTGGATTCAAATTCACATCTAAAGATTCCAAACACAGGGCTCTAGAACTCTGCACTATATTTCTGTCTTGCTAGAATGTGCACACACATACTTATGTGTTGAGCTGGACTGTGTTTCTAGGGGATCTGGATTTGCCAACTGGTAGTGAATAGCTAGTACTTGGAGAAAATTTCATACCATTTCTAATCTGCAGGACCTGTCCTCACACCTACCTCAAACACCTCCATGCAAGCTGCTTCTGACTCAGCCCAGAGCCGTGCAGCCATTCCTCACCCTTGTATCTCCCCACTGATGGCAGACTTGCAGCCTCCCATTGCGAACCCTCTGTTCCTTCTCCTGAAGCCATCGTTCCATTGGGTAATATCAGCTGGCAGAAGCTGGCCACAGTGCTGGAGAAGGTGATGAGATGCACAAGCCCAGGAGTTGGGTAATGAGTGTTCTTTCTCCGGGGACCATCATGCATAGCACTGCTTCTGGAAGATGCGTCTTGGCCATCTGGAGACAGGTGATCATGCCTGGGGTCCTTTGCCATTCCTGCCTTCCTGGCTTCTTGCAGTAGACCCAGGATCCAGCTCCTTATTGGTCTTTCCACTGGGTCCCTTTTATAGACAGTCATCACTTTCTTGAACTCTGTGTCTTTCTCCTTGAACTGTGTTTTCTCCACTATCACTTACTTAGTTCTCATCTGTGCTTTAAGGCTAACTAGAAAACCACCTCTTCCACTGAACCTGTCTCTAGTCGCCTAGTGGCCAATGATCTCTCTTTACTGGGAACTCATCGATGCTCTACAGTTTCTTGGGGGTGCTCACCACTTTCCACATCATGTTATAACTATGTGTGTGCATGCTCTGTCTCTTCTGTTTTAAGGTGTTTTATTTATTTATACTTTTATTGGTGCATTATAATTACACATCATAGTGAGGTTCAGAATGAGACACTCATACATTCACACATCCTTTGGTGTAATTCCTTCCACACCCCACTCTGCTCCTCCCTCCTCCATCCCTGCATGTTTTAGTGGGATTGGTATTAACACCTTCATATATGAATATAACATTATTTGAACCATTTTCTTACCAATCTTCTTTTTCCCCTCCCCACCTTCCTCCCCCAAGCCCCTTCCACTCTTCTGCTGATGTCTCTTCTCCTTTATCTGAAGCCCCTTTTCTTTCCTGTTTTCTCTCTAGCTTCCACATATGAGAGAAAATATATGACCCTTGACTTTCTGAGACTGCTGATCTCACTTAGCATAATATTCTCTACTCCATCCATTTTCCTGCAAATGACATAATTTTGTTCTTCTTTATGGCTGAGTAAAATTATACACATTTTTGTTATCCATTCATTTGTTGGCAGACTAAAACACA
Source organism: Glis glis (assembly GCA_004027185.1). Lineage (NCBI taxonomy): Eukaryota > Metazoa > Chordata > Mammalia > Rodentia > Gliridae > Glis > Glis glis. Next base: position 33,292 of record PVJS01001840.1, on the reverse strand, counting down.
TAACACTAAAAAAAAAGAAAGAAAAATGAGCAAATGAACTGCATAGACTCTTCTCAAAAGAAGAAATACAAATGGCCAACAAATATATGAAAAATGTTCAACATCATTAGCAATCAGTGAAATGCAAATGAAAACTACACTGAGCTTCCATCTAACTCCAGTTAGAATGACAGATGGTTACAAATATGAACAATGATAAATGCTGGTGAGGATATGGGGAAATAGGAACTCTCATACACTGTTGGTGGGATTGTAAATGAGTACAACCACTGTAGAGATCAGAGTGGAGGTTTCTCAAAAGACTAGGAATGGAAGCACCATATGACCCAGCTATGCACTCCTTGTATCTTTCCAAAAGGATTGAAGTCAGAATACTACTGTGATACATGCATATCCATGTTTATTGTAGCACAATTCACAATAGCCAAATGATGGAACCAACCTAGGTTTTTTGTCTCTTCTAACTCACCAAGTCTCCTAATAATGATGAGTGACAGAGGATTCATCTTTGTATTTCCCAGGGAGTCTAACTTACTGCCTTCACTTGATGAGCATCTATCTGATGAATAAATGATGCTATTAGTGCTGGGCACTTGGGCTGATGTGAAGGTGGATCTGACACAATCCAACTTGTACATACTCGGTGTTCAATCAATATTTTTAAGTGAAAGAATAAGTATAAATGCATATGGAATTGCAGAGAGTGCATACAATATTTGGAAGGTTTTGAGACAGGAAGAATAATTAATTAAGGGAAGCTTCATACATCTTTTTTTTTTTTTTTGCAGTACTGGGGATTGAACGCAGGGGCGTTCTACCTCCGCGCCACACCCCCGGCCCTATTTTTTATACTTTATTTTGAAATTGGGTCTCACAAAGTTGCGGAGGGCCTCACTAAGGAGGGAGAGAGAGAGAGAGAGAGAGAGAGAGAGACCTGAGGCTGGCCGCGAACCCGGATCCTCCGGTCTCCGCCTCCCAAAGTACTGGGATTACAAGCGTGCGCCCGGCCTCAGCTTCATACATCTTGAATGGGCCTATATAGATTATTTGATTTTGGAAGGGGGGGAGAGAGGTCGGCGGAGGGGACTCCTCTATTGTAAAGAAAGTCCAAGAATAAAGAGTGAGGATGGAGTCGGTGGGTGGGATGTGTGCTGAGGAGGGTAATATAAACGTGGGTAGAATGAGGGAGGATTGCAGAAACTATTAATGGCAGGTTGAAAATCGACTTGATTCTTTGATGGCTTTGTCGGTGACATGGCAAAGGACTTGTTTGCTAGGAATTCATCCGTGGGCAGGACTAGAATGAAGAAGCGAAACTAGCCAGGATGCTAACAAGGAGATCATGAGAACTGAATCAACTCTGAGATTTCCTCTAGACTGAGGCCTGTGTAATTTGTGGTCTTTGTGTCTGATGAGCAAAGGACCCGGTAGCAGAAGTAAAGAAGGCTGATAATAAATATCTGGCTACACTTCTTTGTTGGGGGACCCATTCTTTCTGGCTGTTGGTGGCAGTATCTGTCTCGGGCAGTCAGGCAGGCCTATGGGCAAACAGGAAGGGTGCCCGCGGTGGCTGCGCACGCTCTCATGGTTCGTCAGGCCCCTGAGAAGGTCCTTTTGGACTCTGAGTGAAGTGTGGGTAAGGAGAGAGGAGGAGAGATGCTGTGTCCCGCCTCCCATTCTCAGGTACCCATGTGCCCAGTGCAGAGGATGGGAGCTCCCTGTGATGAGCCTTAGAGGGGACCCTGGAGATCATTCTGTGCAAAGAGGTGAGTCACATTTAAGGAGGAAGCCTGCAGGGGCTGGAATGAAATGGAAAAAATAAAACCTGGTAGAATGGTGAAGGAGAGAAGGATATGGATTCTTGGCCTTGGGATCTGCATTCAGTTCAGAACCTGAATTCCCAGACTGGTCAGGTCCCCATCTATAGCTAACTTGCTCTGAGACATGTATGTGTGCTTAAACTGAAATACTCACTGGAGGGAGGACATGACATCATAGGAGAATTTACCTAAAGGAATCTGAAGGGAAGACCATTCACACACACACACACACACACACACACACACACACACACACACACACACAACTATGGATGCTCTGGGGAGATAAAGAGAGGCAAGAAATAAGGATGTACATCCACCAGGCACCAGTCACCTGGGTCTTGGAGCTCATAAATGTTCTTTCTTGCATTCACTGTCCTACCTTTATTGATTCACCAGCACCAATCATCTGACTCTCAGCTAGGAGGGAAGTAGTCCCCGTGACTTGGTCTGCCTGCCAGCCCCTGGAGAAGGTACAGATCCAGATTCCTCACCAACCCTGCACCACTTCATCCCAGTTCAGATCTCTCAGCTGGTGCTGGCCAAGTGACAGTGCATGTCACAGCAAACTTCTCTCCCTTCAACTTTCCTTCTGCTCTATCCCAATTTCCTCCTCTATGTCACTGTCTTATCATCTGACTTCTTATGGAATTTCTTCTTCTCCTGATTTCTAGGTTTTTTTTATATTTTCCTTGCTTGGATCTCATCAGGCATTGTGTGTATGTGTTTTTTTAGTTTGACAATAAAAAGGGCTGAGGGTATAGTTCAGAAGTGAAATACTCATGGGTTCAATACCCAGTACCAAAAGCAAACAAAACAATGCCGTAGACAACAGGAATAAGATTTAGTGATCCATAATAATAATAATCACATGTGCTTTTTAGTACAATGTGATGTTTTGATATTTGTTTACGGCGGGAAATGATTAAATCAAGCTAATTCATATAGCCGTCATCTCATATACTTTCCGTTTTTCCACTAAGAACATTTAAAATATTATCTTTAAATAAGTTTGAAATATAGAATGTATTGTTATTAATTATAGTTACCAGTAAGAACATTTAAAATCTCTGAACAATTTTGAAATATACAATGCATTATTATTAGGTATAGTCACTATTCTGTGCAATGGATCACTAAATCTTATTCCTGTTGTCTACGGCATTGTTTTGTTTGCTTTTGGTACTGGGTATTGAACCCATGAGTATTTTACCTCTGAACTATACCCTCAGCCCTTTTTATTTTCAAACAGGGTCTTGAGAAGTCACTGAGGATCTTGCCAAGTTGTTGAGGCTGGCCTTGAACCTGTGATCCTCCTGCCTCAGCCTCCAACTACTAGGATTACAGGCATGAGCCACCACTCCAGGCTGGAATTATTTGGAATTTGTGAAGGAAGGAACTGGTTAGTGCCAGTAGTGCCAGTGTACACATATAAAAACCCAATAACTATAGGGCTTCCCAGGTTCTTTACATACATTATTTAATATTTGTAGCAACTCTAAGATCGGTTAGAATGAGTATTCTCCCCATTTTGCAGAAGAAAAAACTGAGACCTAGAGTGGCCACTTGCTCAGGTCACTGGCTGTGTGTAATGGCACAGAGTGATGAACCCAGATGGTCCAAGTCCAGAGCCATCCTCTCCTCACTAACCATATCAGAGCTGCTTCTTGGTGCACCGATACTACATAGTTGATGTTGCACATTCCACTCCAATGAGTTTGGAAGATAACTGAAAAGATGTTATTGGGACTCTGCCCCTATGAACAGTGGAGCAAGATGCCACACCCCTGCTGATCTTGCCCATGGGGGGGGGGAAGAACGATTAATATGCTCACCACTCACTGTGCGCTGCCACTTGAGCTTCTCAGAGTGGGAACCAACCGTCTACCCTCATTGTGGAGCGCAGCTCCCTGGTCACGAAACACACCCCAGCTTTGTTTGTGAGAAATTGACACAGTGCTTCTTCTTTTCCTTGCGAGGATGGAGAGAGCCCTCTCCAAAGAAGAACATCCTCAATAAATAACTAACCTTGACAACAGACGTGTCAATGGTGCATCTGTAACTCTACAGCGTGGTGTTCTGAGACATTCCTTCAAGTGTAGAGGCTGGGGAGAATCTGCGGGGGGCGTTCCATTTCTGTGCTCATTTGTTGGGCTTCTGGGAGCCACGGAGGATCCCTGGACTCCCTTCTGAAAACAACTCCGGTTGTTGCTGCTTTTAATCCTTAAAAGCTATGTAATTAATGCATGCAATTGTTGAAAAACTGGAAAATAAAACTAAACAAACAAAAAGTGTGTGTGTGTGAGTGTGTGTGTGTGCATGTTTCATCCCAAAAAGCAGGATCATGCTGAACAAACTATTTTGGGATGTACTTTTTCAATCACAAAATACTGTGAATATTTTTTCCAAGCCAATAATGAACACTTCTAGGATGGCAAATGGTAGCTTAGCATTTAGCAACATAAATGCATCATAATCTTTGTGTATGTGTGTGTTTTTTTAAACCGATTCCCTATTGTTAGATATTCAGGTTGTTTCCATTTCATTATGTTATAAATAATGCTGTGTACCTCTTTACAGGAAGACCTTAATTGTTTTCCCTGGGGAAAGTTTCTAGAATCAGAATTTCTAGGTTTTCAGGAATGCATTTTTAAAGGTTTCAGTTTATTTTTTTTTTGTCAGAATTGTTTCGACAGTTGATAATTCTTCTGATTCTGAATCAACACAAAATGAGAGCCAGGTATGATGATGCATATGCCTGTGATTCCAGTACTTGGGAGGCTGAGACAGGAGGATCGCAGGTTCGAGACCAGCCTCAGCAAGGTAGTGAGTTTCTCAGCAACTTAGTGAGACCCTGTTTCAAAACAAAAAATATAAAAGGGTTGGGGGTGTAGCTTAAAGGTAGAATGCACCTGGGTTCAATACCTGGTGAAGAAAAGAAAAGAAAAGAAAAGAAAAGAAAAGAAAAGAAAAGAAAAAAAGAAAAGAAAAGAAAAAAGAGAAGGGAAGGGAAGGGAAGGGAAAAGAAAAGAAAAGAAAAGAAAAGAAAAGAAAAGAAGAAAAAAAAAGAAAAGAAAAGATGCAATGACAATTTCCCCTTGCCCCAACTAAGCACTATTGTTTTTTTCTTTTTTGGGGGGTGAAGAATGGTCTTTGCCAACTTGAAAGGCAGGTGCAAGTGTCCAATTCCTTTTGTTTACCATTGATTACTGGTGAGATAAATCATTTTTACATTTCTCTTATGTTTAGTAAACATTTGAATATATGTTTGATAGTGTATTTTGCACAATCCCCCCATTGGGGTGATTTATATTTTTATCTCTTTTTTTTGGTGGTACTGGGGATTGCACCCAGGGGCATTCTACCTCCGGGCTACACCCCCAGCCCTATTTTTTATTCTTTATTTGGAAACAGGGTCTCACTAAGTTGTGGAGGGCCTCACTAAGTAGCTGAGGCTGATCGTGAACCCGGATTCTCTGGTCTCAGCCTCCCAAGTACTGGGATTACAAGCATGCGCCACCACGCCTGGCTTTTTTATCTCTTAAAAATATTCAAGAGTTCTCTATATAAAGGATAAACACTCCATCTGTCATATATCCCATTTTCTCTAACTTTTAAGTCAGTTGTCTTTTAATTGTCTTGACTCACTAATATCTTACATTCAAATGCTGTCAACTTTATCAGTACTTTCCTCCATGTTTTGTCTCTTTGTTAACTTATTAAGTAAATCCATAAACTTTGTTTTTTCTGCAGTACTAAGGATGGAGCACAGGGCCTAACACGCGCTAGGCAAGCGCTCTGCATGGAGCCGCAGCCCAGCACACAATGCGATTTCTGAGCACAGTCTGGGTCTAGTGCTGAGGATGCTCAGAGGGCTCGTTCCCCTTCCCAGGTGGTACACGTATTGTTTTCTAATTTCGAATGGTTTCGTATTTGTCATTTTAGTCTCCAGTATACATGGGATTTTTTTTATATATCATGAGATAAGAATTATCATTAAGTGGTGAGATATTGATTCTAGTACAGCTTTTCCTCGCTTGTATGCAAATCCATCTTGATCCTATGTCAAACCATCTGCCAGTGGGGTAGATGCGGAGTGGGCAGTGAGGGAGGGTTTCCCAAGAGAGGCATGTAGAGTGAATTATCAATGAACCTATATCCAGAAGCCGTTCGACAATTTTCAGACTATTTGCATTGTAGAGGAGTGGCTGGGGAAGTCAAAATTTTGACTAGGAAGGTAGCTTATAAAATAACAGTCATGTATCAAAGAAGGAGGGCTAAGTCACACGCGGACTGCTGTCATCAGGGCCCTAAAGCATCTCCATGGGGCTTGGACATAAGCTGGGTGCTTCTGAACACCTGGGCTGCTGCTCTGTTTCTGGGTCTTTGCAATGTGCATATAAATACAAGCCATCTCTTTATTATTAAGTGAACATTTATTTCCACCAAACACCTGTGTCTCCCTGCTTTCCCTGTGGACTGGAATTCATCACACGCACAATTTCATGTTGCCCGTTCTATCTTTTTTTGGTACCACTCTCACAGTTTTAATCATTAAAATTTTATATTGCCTTTAAATATCTAAACATCCTGCAGTGCAAATATCCATTACATGTGTGTCTCATGCATTTATTCTTCCAGATATATTTTACCACTATTTTGTCAAAATAACAACAAATTCAGATTTTATTTTTGGTTTAGAATTACATTTGTCAATTAATTGGGAAATCGCTGAAATTTTCCTTTTCCGATATATCCCTCACTTGTTTAAAGATTTTATTATGCATATTATTAAATATTCAATGTCTTCTTTATATTGATCCTGTATATTTTTAATAATAAAATTTATTTGTAATTATTTTATTTTTTTTCTTTTTGTAGTTGATATAAGGACCTAGTTTGTGAAATATTATCAGGTAGCTGAAAATATCTTAGGATGGTTGTAAGTTAAAGGAAGAAAGAAGGAAAGAAAGGAAGGGGGAAGTGTGTTATGGTCTAGAGAAGAAAGTGTTATGGTCTAGGCTGGAGTGTCCCCCTAAAAGTTCATGTATTGACAGCGTGTCCCCAATGCAGCCAGGATCAGAGGTGGGGCATGGCTGGAGGTGGGTCACTGGGGGTGTGATCTTGGGGACTGTACATGGTCCAGGCCCACCCCCCTCACTGTCTCTGAGAGTAGCATCCTTCCACCAAGTCTTGCTGCTGTGGTTTCTGCTTTGGTGCAGGCTGACTACGGACTGAACTTCGGAAACTGTGAGTTGAAATAAACCTTTCCTCCTCTAAGTTGTTCTTGTCAGGTATTTTGGTCATGAGACTCGGTATGGATAAAAATAAAGAAATGGCATTACACTATTACCATAAAAGTTGGTAAAAAATCTCCGGCTGGGTAAACTGGTCACAATTTTATCTTATTTGTTACTAAAATGTGTTTGCTGTTGTTGACTTGTACACCACATGCATTTTTCAGCCCTATAAGGGTGAAAACAATAACCATTATTTGTATGCTGAGTTAACATTGTTTTTTTAAAGATAATTAAATCAGGAATAATCTGAGGAGAAAACTCATCTTTCTGGCTAGTTATGGGCAGAAAGAATGACACAGACCCAGGGTTAGCACTATGGTCCTGAATCAAAACTTTCTTGGTGCCAGTTTTTGTAACTAAAGTTTTATTGGAATATAGCTCTGCTCTCTCATTTACATATTGCTATGATGCTAGAATGGTAGACTTGCGTAGTTATGAGAGAGACAACATGGTGTGCAAAGCTTCAAATATCTACTCTCTGTCTTTTCACACAAAAATGTTTGCCAGCCCCTAAACTTCTAAAAATCTGAAGTCATTGTTTTTTATAGTAATTCAGGCCAAGTTTAGACAAAACGTCCTACAAGTTGCCTCTTTCATTGTACAAATTATTTATCCCTGAAGATACCATGATGTGGCAGTGTTTGAACCAGACAGTCAGTGCTGAGAGCTCTACTCTGGCTGGGGGGGGGCATATGGCCAAATGTGCTTGAAGACGTTGCTGGCTAAAATGGTTTTGTCTCTGCTCTATGGAATGTATGTTTTGTCCCCTACACACATGGGGAGCAGGTGTAAAACAATGGTGACTATGGGGACAGCCTGTGGGCACATGTTTGACATAGGTTTGTGGTGCATCTAGGCCAGCATTCTTCCAGGATTCTTGGTTTTCAGAAGTAGATTTGAAGTTCTTCCAGATGCAGTGTCTTTTACACAAAAGAGTATCTGTACTGCCCAGGAATCCTATCTCCAGCTCCCTCCCATGCACAATCAACCGCTTGATGGGAAGAAACAATATCCAGGGAGAACTGTAGAAGGGGCATAGGCCATTCACTCATTCTGATATTGGAAGTCTTACCTGGGCGAAGCCAACCCAGCAGAGAGTAGGGAGTTCCTAGGCAGTGTCATGTGGCCATTTACTGACATTCACTTAGGAGTGATGCCCTCAGTCTACCGAAGATGGTAACATGAAATAACCTTGCAAAAGCACATCATTTCTAATGACCTTGTTCGTGACAACACAATATCCTCTTTAAGAGAGCCCCTGGGAGACAGAAACCTGATCTTCATTCTAAAAGGGAGACATCTCTCAGACGATTGGATGTTTACTTCTTGTGGGCCTCGTGGGTTACATAAAGGAGGCTACTGGAATGGCCACATCAAATATGCCAGTGGGTAGCTGGCTGGACCATGCTGGTTAGTTTAATTCCTGCCTTTACTTTATCTCCTCCACCTTTGTTTTACTTATCCCTGCTCCTTTAATTCCTCTTTTGCTTTAAAAGTCTCCTTTAAATACTTTCTGAAACAAAGAGAAAGATAGACGGACAAGAGGATCACAGGTTCGAGGACAGCCTCAGCAAATAGTAAAACTCTATCAACCTAGTGAGACCCTGTTTCAAAATTTAAAGATAAAATAGGGCTGGGAGTGTAGCTTGGAGATAAAATGCCCTTGGGTTCAATCCCCAGTACTACACACTCACACACAAATATATATATATGTATGTATGTATCTATGTATATATGAACGAAATAAAACAAATTGAGAACAGCAACAGCCAAACTCTGCAGATCTCCCATAGGTTAGACACAAGAGAATTCTCTATCCATTGCCCCAGGGTTTCTAAATGTGTAGGTGTTACTTTTCTTTTTTCTTTTTTCTTTTTTTTTTTTTTTGGCGGTACTGGGGATTGAACCCAGGGGCATTTTACCTTCGGGCAATACCTCCAGCCCGATTTTTTATTCTTTATTGTGAAACAGGCTTTCACTAAGTTGCAGAGGGCCTCACTAAGTAGCTGAGGCTGGCCATGAATCCGATCCTCTGGTCTCATCCTCCCAAGTCCTGGGATGACAAGCGTGCGCACCACGCCCGGCAAAAACAATAGGGCCAGACCATCTCTAATTCTGTTCTTTTAAAATTGGGACGATTTATTTTTTTTTCTTAAGTTTGAAGACTATAGAAGTAATTGATGCTGAGAAACATTTAGAAATTATAGAAAAATAATAAAATAAAGCAAAAATCATGTCTAAGCCCACTACTCAGAGAATTATCTTATTTCTTAAAACACATAATTCATTTGTTATCCGTGAGTTCAACCTGCCTCTCTGGGACACTTTCTTTAATAATTCTGGAGCATATTAATCTAGAGGAGAAAAAATAATGAACTTTTCTTTCTAGAATATTGATTTTTCTGTCCTACTTTGGCCATAAGTTGTTTTCTCTTGATTTTCAGTGTTGCCATTTCGTAACTGAAGAGGTAGAGTCCGATCCCTTTCTTAGTAGTTTGGGGGCTCTATTAGCAGGAGGCAGACCTGTGCCCTTGTTATATAATTCAAGCCGAAAGGAATGCTTATTATATTCAAAGAGTTCAAGACTGTAGCTCCATCCAGTAAGCTACTGTTTGGAGACTAAAGGAGACAAGCATAAGTACCTTTTAAATAAATATCAAAGTAGGTACACACACACACACACACACACACACACACACACACACACCGAGACTATGGTAATTAGTTAGAATCAGCCTGACTCTTAGGTGGACAGATCCCCTTGACAGCATAGTCTGCAAGTCTGACTTCTGACTCAGGTTTTGGGCAAATGTGCGCTTCTCCTCTCTCAGGCATGTCTATCTCTCTGGCTCACAACAGAAGCATCTGCCGGCTTCTGCAGTGATATTTCAGAATTTTTATTCAGCCACCCTTTTCAGTGTTATGTCAGATTCCCTGTGCAGACTTTAATCCTCCCACAGACGACAGGAGGAATAAATTGCTAGAAATGAAAACGGCGAAGCAAAAGCCCCGTGAAGCAGCAGCAGCAGCAGCAAATCCAGTCAGAGCCGACAGGGTGGTTTCCCTTCTTTTATTTCCTTTTGAGTAGGAGAGCTCTCCAACTCCCCTGCTCAGCCCCAGAATGCTCCTTATTCGCCGGCCTTGCTTGTTAACTCACAGGCTTACTGGTGGTTCCTAGAAAACATACTACTGGATTTTTTTTTAAGAGCCTTAGATAGAGCTCAGCATCAGTATCCAGATGAAGCAAGTAGAAATATCTGATGAGAGACTGTACAAGGTGTCTTGGAAAAACAGCTCCAAAGAAGACAGTGATTCTCAGGCCTTCTGTGATCTCAGGGCCTGTCCAGGAATTTGACAAGGCAAAGAAGCTTCTGGAAGCCTACATGTAGAGTATTATTCCATGCAAGTCAGTCTAAGAAATCCTTGTTGGAAATACTGCAATGGAATGGGGAACAAAAGCACAGTTCAAATAATATGAAATATACCATCTGCTAATGAGACAGATCTGGATTAGGAGTTTAGATTTACTTTTAAAAATGCTCAATGAAAAATTGCATATAATCTGAGAAAGAGCCCCTTCACTCCTCCTTTTCAGTTCCTTTAACAAGAGAAAATATAAGGTAAGACAGAAGAGCTAACCTCTAGCTAGTGTCTTCTAACCACTAATCGAAAGGCAGCTATTGGAAGCGTTTATGAGTTTATAACAAGAAACTCCTACACTGCAAATATTTTTTATTGTAAATCCAAAGTCCTAAGAGGGTTCTGATAAAGGTTTGGATGAGGATAAAATGATATTAGGAATTTGTGAAAAAGATACCAAGTAAATACTCCTTTTTATTGAAGAAAACCTCATTTTAAATATATACAAAATATATATTTAACGGTTAGCCTCATAAACTTGCTTTAAAATGAATATAATCTATTGGTTAGTATTGTTTGTCTTAATAAAGAATTAAATTTTTATTAGTTAATAAAAATGGAGGAAATTCAGGATTATGTTTCTGGAACATGACCATATGGTGTACCTTAAGACTGTCTGGTCTATCTTAATTAATCCGATCTATATTAATCTGAACCCAAGCCTTAAATCCAAGGCGTCCTGTCCCATGATGATACTGTACCCCAGTTTGTCAAACAAGGGCTTAATGAGAGTACCATGTCGCAGGCAGATGCTATCAGAGCGTCTCTAGAAACACAGTGGTGAGCCAGACATGGGGTAAGGGAGTAAGAGGAGGGATTCTTTGTGTGTGCAAAAGCTCTGGAGTAGGAAAAAGCTAAGCTAAGTCAAACATAACCAAAGTTGAAATGACTGATGTGGTTATTTCATGACTGAGAGTAAGGAGCAGAGGCTACGGAGAGGGGTGAAGAAGAATCACTCTGGACTCTGCATTGATATGGAGGCTACTGCAATAGTCTAGCTGAGGAAAGATGGTGGCTTAGACTAAAGAGGGAAGTGAGGAGATAGATTCAAGATGGCGGATTGGAGGCACCCAGCACTCTCCAGCTTCTCCAGAGATAGAATCAAATTGACCTGACAGCGCTGCATATGGAGATGGGTGACTCTGGGAGAAGGCTGATGTTCAACAGTCACAGGCAAAGACTTAGAGAAAGCCAGAGCCTTTAGAGGTGGAACAGAAGGTGGAATGGAGGGACCCAGCACCCAGCACGTGGCAGCAGAGCAGAAATCAGGGGTAGAGGTGGAAGAGGAAGAGTCACAGAGAGCACTAATGGTACAGGATTCAGCACCTTGCAAAATATAGACTAAACAGACAGTAGATGTAGGATCTGCATAGTAGCAGACTCTGAGGTTCTGTCCTTCCCAATGTATTCTTGTGGTGCAGTAACAGGGCACCATCTTGAAAAAGTCTTGTCTGAGCCTACTACTCTGGGAGTCAAGTGTCTGCATTTTCCTGTCCCAAGGTCCCAGGGACAATATTTCTACATTGTCTCAGTGGGCGGCTGCCTAGAGAGATTGGCCCTAGGGGAGAACCTTTGACACAAACAGGCTGAGAATTCTCTGTAGTGGGAAATTAATGCAATGCATAAGAGAACTAGGGACACTTCCCCTTTAAAATCAGTGGTTTGGGAAGTCAGCCCCAGGAGTCGGGGAGATGGAGCAGTTTCCCGTGATTTCCTAGGGGAGCTAAGGAACACCCCCAGCACACACAGTCACAGCTCCATACCCCCTACCCTCACCTTGGAGTATGCTGCACAAAAGGCGCCAGGAGTCCTTGACACGCTGCAGTGCCCGTCAGCCCTGCCCTTGGAATGTGCCTGGCGAAGGGCACCAGAGGAAGCTGTGCCAGCCGAGTTCCGCACTCTGCACTAGCTTGGTGACATGCTGCAAGGTGGGCATCTGCCCTGTCCTCAGAGTGTGCAGCCCAAATAACTCCACAGCAAATCCTTGCCCTGGAGCTCTGAGTTCCGCCCTAGCATGTTCTGGTGTGCAGGGCAGCGGAGAGGTGTTCCAACTGTCTCAGCCACAAATCACTCCCTTGGGCGGCCTGGCGAGCACCATAAAGGGATGAAGATTGGGGTGAGTCAACCCCAGCCTCTGCCTTGTCCAAGGAGCACAGCCTAAGAAGCCAGAAAAGAAGCTCAGACTGGCATAGTTTGCAAACATCACTCCTGCCCACACAATCAAGCACCTGCGCAGAGAGGAATTTTTTCTTTTTTATTAATACTGGGGTGTTTTGTTGTTGTTGTTTGTTTGTTTTGGTTTTGGTTTTGGTACTAGGGATTGAACCAAGGGCATTCTACCTGTGAGCTATATCCTCAGCCCCTTTCCCTAAGTTGCTCAGGCTGGCCTTGAACTTTCGATTCTCTTGTTTCAGCCTCCCGAGTAGCTGGGATTATAGGTGTGGACACTATGCCCAGCAATACCTTTTTGTTGCTATTGCTGGTGTGTGTGTGTGTGTGTGTGTGTGTGTGTGTGTGTGTGTTTCTTCCTTTATTATTTTATTTTATTTTTCATTTTTATTTTTTGGCGGTACTGGGGATTAAACCCAGGGGCATTCTATCTCTGAGCTACACCCCCAGCCCTATTTTTTTATTATTTATTTTGAAACAGCGTCTCACTAAGTTGCAGAGGGTCTCACTAAGTAGCTGAGGCTGGCCGCAAACCTGTGATCCTCCTGTCTCAGCCTCCTAAGTACTGGGATTACAAGCGTGTGCTACCACACCTGGCTTTCTCTTCCTTTTAATATATACTTTTCCTTTTTTCTCTTTCTTTTTTCCTTTTTTTCACTTAATATCTTTTCCTGCTTTTCTCTTTTTAATTTGTAATACTTTCTTTTTAAATTTATTTAATGTTTATTATTTTTTTGACTTTTCAGTTCATTCTATAAAATCTTTGCTCCTTTCTTTTCTGATATCGGTGCTATGATTGTTGTTTTTATTTGGTTTTTATTTTATGCTATTATCTGGTTTGGTTTTTAGATTTGTTATTGTCATTATTGTTTAATTTCTTCTTTCTGTGTGGTACTGGAGATCGAGCCTAGCACTTTGAGCATGTTAGGTGGGTGCTGTACTGCTCAGCTACTCTCCCAGCCCAGCCATGACCTAGATCCACTCAAACCTTGGCAGATACTTCAACTTAAAGAATAGGGAATATAAAAGCCCCACAACAACAGCAGAGATAAATAATACAATAGTTGTATTACACTCTATCTATAAGGGACCTTAGCACAGGTTACTCCCATACCCTATCAGACCACACATTGCTAACAAGATTGGAAGAGTAAGCATAGAGAGTACACTCCATATATTCTGCTGTCAACACCACACCTGCCTGAACTATCAGAAAGACCCTAATCTTGCAAGACCTACAGAGAAAGCTGGTCCCTCAGGCTCCAGCACAGTACACATTGTGTCAAAACCCACTAATCGCAACATGAGAAGCCATGGGAAAGCTATACTACTAAATTCAAGTGGAATTAAATTCAACACTACACAACAAACTGATATCTCAGGGTACATCTTCAAGAGAAGGTTATATCTCTGGAAGAGATATACATGCCAATAGATATACAAATCTCAACATAGGAATACAAAAGTAAGGCAAAATGACACCTTCTAAAGTTTATAATTCTCTAGTAAGTGATTCCAATGATACTGAAGTAGAATAAATGCTGGGCAAAGAATTCTTAAAGATGGATTTTATAAAGCTCAATGAATCCCAAGAGGACACAAATAACAAAATCTGACTTAAATAAGGAATACAGTACAGGATATGAATGAGCAATTCAATAAAATGATATAGATTTTGAAAAAGAACTAAACAGAAATCCTGGAAATGAAAGGCTCAGTAAGTAAGATTAAAAACTCAGTTCAAAGGATCACCAATGAACTAGGTCAAGTGGAAGAAAAAATATCAGGGCATGAACACAAGGTTGAGGAATTATTACATCTAGATAATAATAAAAATAAGAATGAAAAGAATATACAAGATTTCTAGGAGACCATTAAGAGACCAAACTTACACACAATTGGAATACCTGAAGGAGAAGAGCTACAGGCTGAAAGCAAAGAGAACCTATTCAGTGAAATGATAGCAGAAAATTTCCCAAATATTGGGAAATGTATTGCCATCCAGGTATGTAGGGAAACATGAACCTCAAATAGACATGACCAGTAAAGAATCTCTCCGTGACATAGATAAAATGCCAAAATTACAGAACAAAGAAAGTATATTAAAGGCTACAAAGGATAAGAACCAAGCCATATTTAAAGACAAATCTGTCAGAATAACAGAAGATTTCTCAGCAGAAACTTTAAAGGCCAGTAACACCTGGAATGATGTATTTCAAATCCTCAGAGAAAATAACTGCCAACTTAGATTACTATAGCCAGAAAAGTTATCCTTCAGAATCAAAGGAAAAATAAAAACCTTCCATGATAAGCATTAACAAAGGAAATTCGTGATAACAAAACCAGCCTTAATGAAGATACTTAAGGGAATCCTACATCTGGCTGAGGAATAAAGAAAAATATTATCATGACAGCATGGGAAAGAATAAATCTCACTAGAAGAGTAGATAAATAAGTGACAATTGGAAAAGCATCAAGCATTATTAATACAAAAAGCCATCAAATCTCTAAGATGAATCAGAGAGGAATAAATGAACTTAGAATAATTAAAACAACAAAATGAACAACCACAAAATGGCAGAAATAAGTACACACCTTTCAATAATACCCCGGTATGTAAATGGTCTTAATTTTCCAATTAAAAGATGCAAACTGGCTGATTTGATTAAACAACTAGATCCAACAATATGCTGCCTGTAAGAAATACACCTCACCAGCAAAGGCATACACAGAGTGAAAGTGAAAGGATGGAAAATGATATTCTAAGCAAATGGAATCTGAAAGCAATCATGAGTAGCTATGCTCATATCTGAGAAAATAGTCTTTAAACCAAAATCAGTTAAAAGAGACAAAGAAGATCACTATATATTGATAAAGGGAACAATTTACATATTAACAATTTAAATATAACAACTATAAATATATGTGCACCAAAAATTAGAGCACCCAGTTTTTTTAAACCCCTACTGGGTGAGATAGTCTCCAATGCAATAATTGTGGATGACTTCAAAACCCAACTCTCACCAATAAATAGATCACCCAGACCCCCCCAAAAATCAACAAGGAAACACAGAATTAAATTCATCTAAGGACCAAATGGACTTGGCAGACATTTATAGAATATTCCATCCAATAGCTGCAGAATACACATTGTTTTTCATCAATGCATGAAATTTTTCCATGGTGGACCAACCAAGGAGGCAAAAGATCTCCACAATGAAAATTACAAAATACTGAAGCAATAAATTGAAGAAGACACCTGACAACGGAAAGACCTCCCTTGTTTATGAAATGGGAGAATTAAAATTGTAAAGATGGCTATATTACTGAAAGTGATCTACAGATTCATTGCAATCTCCATCAAAATACCAATGATAACATTCACAGAATGATAACAATCCCTAAATTCATATGGAATCACAAATATACTACAGAGCAATAGTAACAAAAACAGCAGTGTACTGGCATAAAAACAGACAAATTTCCCAGTGGAATAAAGGACTCAGAAATAAACTCATGCATCTACACTCAACTGATTCTTGACAAGGGGGCAAAAAGCATACATTGAAGGAAAGACAGTCTCTTCAACAAATGGTGTTGAAGAATTTAAATATCCACATGTAGAAGATTGAAACTAGACTGCTATCTGTTAACCTGTACAAAAATCAACTCAAAATGGATGAAAGACTATAATATAAGACAAAACTTTGAAACTACTAGAAGAAAACACAGGGGAAACGCATCAAGATACTGGAATAGGCAGTGAACTCCTGAACAGGACTCCAATAGCTCAGGAAACAAAAGCATGAAGTTGGCCAATGAGATTACATCAAATTAAAATCTTTTGCACAGCAAAGGAAACAATCAACAGAGTGAAGAAACAATCTATGGAACCGGAGAAAATCTTTGTCAGCTATTCATTTGACAGAAGATTAACATCTAGAATATACAAAGAACTTAACAACCAAAGAACAAGCAATCCAATAAAAAAAATGGCAAATGATCTGAATAAATCCTTCTCAAAGGAAGAACAAATGACCAATAAATATATGAAAAAATGCTCAATATCTTCAGCCATTAGGAAAATGAAAATCAAAACTATATTGAGATTCCATCTTACCCCAGTCAGACTAGCTATAAGTAAGTAAGTAAATAAATAAATAACAAATTCTGGTGATGATATAGAGAAAAAGTAACACAAACTGTTGATGGAACTGTATATTAGTAGAGTTACTATGGAAAACAATATGGATATTCCCCCCAAAAAAAACCCTAAAAATAGAACTACCCTGTGATCCAAGTATACCACTCATGAGTATTTATCCAAAGGAAACGTAGTCAGCATAGCAAAGAGATACCTGCATGTCCATGTTTATGACAGCACTATTCACAGCAGCCAAGATATGGAATCAGCCTAAGTGCCTGTCAATAGATGAATGGATGAAGAAAATGTGATATATATACACAATGAAGTTTCATTCTGCCATAAAGAAAAAGGTAATGTCATTTGCGGGACAATGGGTGGAACTGGAGGCCATCATGTTAAGCAAAATAAGCCAGACAAAGACAGTGTCACATGTTTTCTCTTATGTGTGGAAACTAAAATTTAAAAAAAAAATGGAGACTTTGAAGTAGAAGAGGGACTATTAGAGAAGGGGGAAAGGGTGAGGGAAGGGAGGGCAAAAGAAAGGGAACATGGATATGATTAAATCACAATATATTCATGTGTGGAAATGTCACAGTGGTACCCATTACTTTGTACAGCAAATATGGGTTAATAATTATAATTTTAAAAACTGATAAATTGCTTTTATGTAAGCCCTCTCAAATACTTTCCCAGGGAAATAGTTGTATAACAATCTTATCAATGCAATAAATATTTTCAAGTGTCCTCTGTCTGCCAAGCTAGATAAATTTTGCTAACTTTCATTAAAAACTTGTTAAAAAACTGAAAAAATCCCCCTAAAGAGGTTGTGAGTATGTAGAAAACTAGACAGACACAAGATTTATTTTGAAGGTAGAGCTACCTACATGTATATGGGGGATGAAGTTGTGAGACTGTGTACATATGGAGGATGGGGAAACAAGAAGAATTAGAGATGCTACTCAGATCTGAACAACTCAGCCTTTGCTGAGATGGGTAAGAATGCTGAATGTACAGTCAGGGCTGGAGTGTAAAGTCGAGAGCTGCATTTCGAGCCCATTGGATGTGAGGTGCTTGTGAAATGACTAAATGGAGAGAAGGTAGTAGAGTTTATGAGGAAAAAAAAACTGGTACTGGAGTTGTAGCTTTGAGAGTCATCTATATGTAGATTGTGTCTAAAACTGTGGCAGTTGATGGGTTCCTGTAGATAAAGAACTGTGTGTGCACAGATAGGAGAGAGAAAAGGCCCCGGAGAGAACCGAGGAAACCTAAAATCTAAACCTTGGGGCCACAGAATGAGATGGGGGCAGTTAGTTAAAAACATGAACACAGGGAGTCATGGAAACCAAAAGTCAGAGCGCGTCAGGATGACAACTAAATGCTTCGGCTGGAGCAAGTGAGGGGAGGATTGGAAGGCTCTGGCTGGATTTGTAAACATGCATGTCAAGGTGACCTTGGCTGGAGCAGTTTGGAGGAGTGGGGGAAGCAGAACCCAGATCGCCTGTGGGCTGAGGAACGAATGGGAGGTAGGGTTGGGGAGCAGGTGCTTACAGTCATTATTATTTTCTTTTCAATCATGGTAAAATACACATAACCTAAAATTTATCATTTTGTCCATTTCTGAGCATATACTTCAGCAGCATTAAGTGCATCACACTGTGGTGCGGCCATCACCACATCCGTCTCCAGAACACTGTCCTGGCCTCACGCTGTGACTGTCCCCACTGAGCACTGCTGCCCTCCCCTCGCCCCAGGCCCCGGTAACACCTACTTCCTATCTTTATGAATGTCTTCACTCTAAATATATTGGATAAGCGGAACCATACAATATTTTTTGTTTCTAACCAGGTTGTTTTACTTAATATAATGTCCTCAAGATTCATCCATGTTGTAGCCTGGCTATGTCAGAATTTCCTTCTCTCCCTCCCTCCCTCCTTCCTTCCCTCCCTCCCTCCCTCCCTCCCTCTCTCCCTCCCTCCCTCCCTCTCTCCCTCCATTCCTTCCTTCCTTTCTTTTTTGGTACTGGGGTTTGAACTCAGAGGCATTCTACCCCTGAGATCTACCCCCAGCCCTTTTTATTTTTTAGTTTGAAATAGGGTCTCACTAAGTTGCTGAGGATCTCACTAAGTTGCTGATGATCTCGCTAGTTGCTGACACTGGCCTTGGAGGACCTGCAGTCCTCCTATCTCAGTCTCTCAAGTACTAGGATTACAGGCATGCACCACCATGCCTGGCTTAATTTCCTTCCTTTTTAATGTTGAATGATATTGTCAGCTCTCTGTATCCACGTGTTCTGCATCTACAGATTCTATCAACCACAGATAAAAAATATTTGGAAAAAAATTCTTCATCTGTACTGTACATGTGAAGACATTTGCAGACATTTTTCATGTCGCTATTCCCTAGACAATATAGCATAACAATTATTTATGTGGCTTCCACACTGTGTGAGGTGTTATAGGTAATCTAGAGATGCTTTAAAGTATATGGGAGAATGTGCACAGGTTATATGCAAATACTAAATCACTTTCTATAAGGGCCTTAAGCAGCCACAGATTTGGGGATCTATGGGGGACCTAGAGCCAATTCCTCCCATGGAGACTAGGAGTATTCCATTGTATAGATAAACTTTGCTTGTCCTCCCATCCATCCATGGATGTTTGGGTTGCTTCCACCCTCTGGCTATTGTGAATAATGCTGCTTTGGACATGGGTGAACAGAGCTCTTTGGAGTGGTGTTACATGGGTGAGAGCCAGAGGGGTGTGTAGTCAAGGGAGAAGATTTGCTTTTGTTGTGTTATTGTTTCCAGGCTAAGAGAGACCAGAGCATGCTTGCGTGCCTTTGGCAGTGACTCTGTAGAGAAAGAGAGACAAGCCCTGAGCAGAAAGAGGGACAACTGGAGGAGGGCGCAGGACCAAGGACAAGCTCTGTGATGACACTTTAGGGAAGTGGGACTTGGGCAGGGGACATAAACTTCTGCTGCAGAGAAGACGCATGGAGATGTGGCTCCAGATGCAGGTAATGGCTTGGCCATGCGCGGATGAGGAGGATTTCCTTCAATGGCATCAATGAACTCTGTGAAGTAGGAGGCAATTCATCAGCTGGGGCTCGCAAGGAGAAGAGGGGAGGAAGTCTAGAGAGAGCAGGTATGGCGTTGTCTCAAGGCAATGTCTCTGTCTCGGCTGCACCTTGGAGCCAGCAGAATGCAGACCTTTCCAGAGGTTCTGATAGCTACTGCCGCCCCCACGTTCTGATTGAGATTTAATTGGTCTTGGGTGGGTCCTGAGCATTTTTAATTAAAAAAATCCCCGAGGTGTTTGAAATGTGCTACACAGCTTGGGAATGATTGTCTTAGAGTGAGAAAGCAAAATCTACCAAACATAGGAAGATGGGTATTGAATGTTTTCACATCTAGCTGGACTCTAATACAACTGGACTGAGATGCAGAGAGTGGAAGGGTACATCCCAACCTTGGGGGAAGGGAAGATGGGGGGTAATAGTCAGAGGGTACAGAGTCTCAGACAGGAGATACGTTTAATATTGATGAGATCTATTGCACAGCATGGTGAATACGGCTAATAACTGAATACTGCATACTCCAATATCACTAGAAGAGCAAATCTCAAATAGTGTTATCACAAAACCCATCAAATATGTGAAGTAACAGATGTTAGTTTGATTTAATCATTCACTATCATATTTTAATTAATTAATTAATTAATTAATTTTGTGGTACTGGGGATTGAACCCAGGGGCATTCTATCTCTGAACTACTCCCCCAGCCCTATTTTATTTTTTCTTTTGAAACAGGATTTCACTAAGTTGCTGAGAGTCTCTCTCAGTTGCTGAGGATCTTGCTAAATTGCTGAAGCTGGCCTCGAACCTGCTTCCTCCTATCTCAGCCTCCCCAGTAATGGGATTACAGGTGTGTGCCACCACGCCCAGCTCATATTTAAAAATCTTCACATCACTTTGTACCCCATGAATATGTACAACCAAAATTGACTAATATGTAATCAACAAACCAACAGACAAAAACTTCCTTGATAATGTGCTACCTGGGTTGAGAATGGCTGTCTTAGAGTAGAAAAGTAGACTTGTTAGAGAAATATGATAGGATTCCCAAGTGATCTAACCCCCCCCAATTTGAAATTTGTAATCATAAATTTCAAATGAAACGAGCCTGTACAGATTACAGAGTGTGCGTGTGTGCCTCTTTGCCCCGCATGTTAAAGTCCAGCAAATCTACATCATTGACTTTTTTTTTCTTTTTAGAATTACGCATTTAAGAGTCGTTCTATTTCTCACCATAACTTCTTTCCATAATACTAACAGCTAAGGCCACCCTGCGCCTAGCATGCTTCTGAGTTTCCTCCTCCTCCTCCTCCTCCTCCTCCTCCTCCTCCTCTTCCTCCTCCTCCTCCTCCTCTTTTTCTTCTTCTTCGTGGTACTGGGGATGGAACCCAGGGGCATTCTACCTCTGAGCTATACCCCCTCCCTATTTTATTTTTATTCTGAAACAGGGTCTCACTAAGTTGCTGAGGGTTTCGCTAAATGGCTGAGGCTGGCCTCGAACCTGCAATCCTCCTGTCTCACTCCAAGCCCTGGGATTACAGGCATGCGCCACTGCACCTGGCTCCTTCTGAACATCTTACCTATCAGTTCTGTCAGTCCTCATGCTAGCCATGTCCATTCTACAAACAAGAAGATGAGGCACAAAAATAAAGCTGGACAGTGGCCAATGCTCACGTGGCTAATGCATGATAAGCAGGGCACCCGAGATCAGGAAAGCTGAATCTCGAGACTGGGCTAGTGACCTCACTCCCTCTATTTGCATGGGCTACAACCTGGACCTCCAGTCCTGCCCTTCCTTAACCAGAATTCATTTGTGTTGGGGGATGAGGTGGCACTTTATAGGATTGGAAGACATACTTTGATAAACTCTCTGGCCAGGAGAAGGCCCTCCAGGGCCACAGGAGTGACAGTGGATGGAGGTGGGGCTGGTTAGTGGTGAGGTACAGTGGCTGAGCTCTGAGCTGTTCAGGGAACGCAAGCTCAAGGGCAGAGCTGGAATTCTCCACATTCTAGAGGAGAGGACTGCCAAGAAGAAGAGCCCGGGATGGGGTATGAGTCAGGGGCACATTGGCAAACAGATACGTAGGAGGTGGCCTTTGGAACCCTGTCCCGTACCTTCTCTCTGGAGTTGCCTGTGCACCTTACACTACTCACAATGCGTTGGTGTTGGTGGTTATTGAGGGGGAGATGACCAGTGCAGAGCCGCGTGGATGGAAAGGTCAGAGGTCGGAGTAGTTGTGTCTGGTTGTATCACCAGGGCTCAGGCTAGTTCTGAGTGTCCTGGCCACCACCACCACCAGCTCGCAAACTCAGAGTTGTTACCTCCCTCATCCTCCAGACCAGTTCCTCTCTCTGATTCCCAGTCTCCCACCAATAGTACCAGATCTCCCCAGTCTCCAAGGCCTGAAGTCCCTGCACAGGCTCTGATGTGACGCCTGTGGCAGGTGTGGAATAGGGGTTGGCCTTGGCTGTCACGTGTGCTGGCCCACTGGAGGTATTTTATCCTCATGTCTGAAGGTTGGATGAGCATCAGACTACGATTGTTTTAGACATCACTGCAGAGGCTGTCTGGTGCTGTGAATAGTGGCCCTATTTGGCCCCTTTTCTAAGCCATTTGTCTATCTGGGAAGGTACCAGGAACCACCGTTTTGCTGGATTTAGCACATCACTGATTTTGCACCTGGTTATAAAAGGGTGCTGTTGTGTTTAGTTGGAATCTAATCTTTATTGTGTTCCTGTCAATGAGCTCGGCGAGGCTGATGGAGGGCGAGTGTGTGGTCCAGGGTCCCTTGGCGGGTGAGCAGCAGCACTGGAATTGGAATCTAGTGTTTCCCACTGAAGGTCTGCGGACCGCGTGGGATCGGAGCTGATGGATTGTTGCACGCAGCCACTTTGGCACCTGCTGCCAACACTTAGGCAGGGTAGATGCTCCCTGAGCTTTCCGTTGGAGACCCTTACGAGAGTGTGGAGGTTTCCCTTCCGAGGCAATGCTGTGCTTGAGGAAACACTGTGGTGTTCGGCTTATAAAAAGACTCCTCGTTATCAGCGTGCAACCCCGCAGGACCATGGAGATTTATGAGCATTTTCATGCTAATGACTGGGGTGATGTCATAACATTGAAAAAATTTTCAAATCCCTGGCTCTCCTCTGAGCTCTCTCAGTTGGAGTTTTGTTTTGGATGAAGATGAGAAAGAAGCTCCTAATGATTAAACAGAAAGCTCTGGGCGAGGGGAATTTCAAAGCATGCCGCCAGAGCAGAAGTCTCTGCATCCTGAATATGTGTGTGGGGAGGGAACGGCTGGCTCCTCTTGACCTCCTTGCACAGGGAAATGTAGAGAATGCTGTCACAGGTGCCCTGGCCAAGGTCCCCTTTATCAAGCAGGCGGGCGTATCTATTTTCCAGCTGTGTGTGTGTGTGAACTGGAGATTGAACCCAGGGCCTCCTGCATGCTAGGCAAGGTCTCTACCACAGAGCCACACCCCTAGCCCTTATCTTCTAGCTTTTTTGGGAAGACTTCCTGGTCCAATCCAACCTTGCTAGGGAAGTATTGTAGGGGAGAGGGCCACCTTCAGCCAATGTCTGTCTGACATGTATATAAATGGTATCCTTTGCCTCAAGGTATGACCAGCGGTCTGGTCCACTCTGTGCTCCAGAGTTCCCCGAGGGGTCATGCAGAAGCAAGTCTCCAGCGGAGACCACGCTTGTTTAGTTTTCTTCCCTGGCTCTGACCTTCTTCCTTCAATTCCTTGTTCCTGAGAAAATTCCCTCAAATCTCAGCCTAGGTCAGCTTCTAAGAAACTCATCCTAAAACAGGAAATTCTTCTATTCTGAGATCCAAGAAGTAAATAAAGTCTTAGTCTTTGGAGCATCTTCTCAGGGTCCTCCTGGTAATGTCCTCTTTTCTCCCATGACATACCAGTAGAAGGATTCAGGGAGTCCTGGCCCCCTGGAGAGACCTCAGGCTTATACCAGGGACTTCATCTCTTGCTGTGGTCTCTACAGGGTGTCCCCAGGGCTCCATGTGCTGTCTTCACAGCTCCTGGCGTACATGACACCCCATGAAAGCAGAGCTAGAGACAAGGACATGGGTGCGTGTTGTTTAGTTGAGGGATGACCTCAGGAACTAAGGCAAGAGAGGAGAACAAGCCATGATAAGGGTGTGTGGGCAGGGCGGCTGCTCTGTGCAAGAGGGTGCGTGCTCCTGAGAGACACACAGGTGCGTCCTGGCGCTGTCCACCAGAAGTGAGGGAGGCTGGAGCACTTAACAGCTGGCTCCCATCCCAGGGACTGAGAGTTCCCCTGGGTGCACTAACTCCCTGGAGTGTCTGGGCTTCCGCTGCCTTGAGCATTGCCTTTGACAACAAAGAACAAAGATGTGCTTAAGATGGAACGCTGCACACTCATGACCATGTCGAGGTCACCAGGAACTGTCCACTGCAGTTGAAAGCAGAGAGGGGCCACGGGCTCGGGGTGCCAGGTAGGAGAGATCTGCTGCAGCTAGCCTATCATGGCAAAGAGGCTAAAAAGGCAGTTCCAAAAAAGGGGGCATAATCAGAACAGGCTACCCAGCTTCTCTTAAAAAACACTAAGACCCTAACCATCATGCTTTATAACAATGCCATCTCAGCCACTTGCAGAAACCCAAGCCTTTCCTCCAACACCATCACAGTACTGGAAACAGTAAGCTCTCAATAGGCATGCATCGATCACAGAGGAAACAACATTAAACGTGCAGCTTTAAGTCAGGACATTAGCATGGGTCGAATCACAATAAGAAGACAGAATGACAGGCGTGGTGGCGCACACCTACTGTAATTCTAGTACTTGGGAGGCTGAGACCGGAGGATTGCAGGTTTGAGGACAGGCAAGACCCTGTTTGAGCAAGACCCCGTTTCAAAAAGAAAACAATGATTGACAGGAGAGTAAAGCTAGGAGGTGCTCTTCTTGAAGCTGGAGGCATGACAGGCTGGCCACGTGGAAGTAAGGTCAGACACAAGCAGAGTCGAGACGGGCTGCACCCCCCCCCAGGCACTGTCCAGGGACGGGGCAGGAAATGGGTACATCAGGCTGTCAGAGTAAGATGCTAGCAGACTTTCGGATCCTGTAACCTACCGCCCTGTTCTGGTCTCCTGCTCGCCCTTCTGAAATGTCTGGCTGCTTCTGTGGCCTGCCTGAGGGACAGCTTGTACTGGAAATCCAGCCATCGTCTGGGCTGCCTGACAGTTATATTTCTCATCACAAGTAAGTTGGCTCTCTGGTTTCTACACTCAGGTCTCCTGTGAGTTTAGTCACTGTGAGTCAGCCTGCCTGGGATCAGGGTTGGGACACTAGCAAGGTCGATTTCCTGGATGTGTTGGACCAATACTCCACTTTCCAGTGGAGTAAATTCACCAACTTAGATCTACCCTGGAGGGCTCCCATGGCCACTCTCTCCTAGAGACCGCTCCTCAAATTGCTGCCCTTATTTAGTGAAAAGGCAGGAGAAGAGCAGGCTAAGGGAGATTAATAATGAGCTCTTGGGCAAGTCATGTTCATGGGGGGTGGGAAAGAATTTACATAAATTAGTTTACAGGGTCTGTTACCCAGAGATGTGGTTTAAGTTGACGATAAAGAGATTAGAGAAGCAATTGTTCATTTAAAAGTTACATATTTCTCAAAGAACAGGAAATTCATAGGAGAAGAAATATCGAAAAGTGTTTGGCGTGCAGAAGGTAATTAATGAGTATTTGTTGGATGAATGAAATATTCCTGGTCCATAAACATATGAAAAATATCCAGTTTCAGTGATAAAAGAAATGCCCACAGAAACAGCAAGATTCGAATTTCTCCCTCTCGGACTCACAGAGCTTATCTATACAGGGATAAGAATAACGTGTTACCTTTATGAAAATAACACATGTTCCTTGAAAAAGGAAATAGGTGTTCGTATAATCACTACAACATTTTTGGAAATAAATTCAGTAAGGTGCATCAAAAAATCTTAAAAATGGGGCTGGGAGTGTAGTTCAGTGGTAGAGCACTTGCCTATCACGTACAAGGCCTTGTGTTCAATCCTGAGCAACACACACACACGCACACACGCTTAAAAATACATAGACCATTCCACCCAACCATTTCATTAATACTAATGAATGTCAAGCAATTGATTGAGCAAATTCACTGCAAAATTGTTGGTTGTGGCAAAACACTGGAAACAATCAGATTAGTTGACTACAATATAGAACTCCAAGCAATGGGATACTGCTCAGCCCTTATAACCCATGATGGAAATAACTAACACATTTGTGCATGTTAAGCAGAAAGAGAGCAGTTTGGCAACTATACTGGAATAAGATTCTCTCTTTTAATTATTAAAATCTATAAAGATATATAATAAATAGTTATTTTTGAGTGGTAGTATTATTGACATTTTTATTCTCTTGGCCAATTCATACATTCTCATTTTTCTACCATCTGCTTACATTGCTCCAATAATAATAAAAAAGTTACTTATAATTTAAAAAATGAAAGTGGTTTTTAATTTCACCAATTTCAAATAGACTTTATTTGACTTAACCAATAGTTACAAAGATACACGTGTAAGGTTAGCAAATAGCAGGTTTGCATACAGGAAATGAAAGAATGAGTGGCTACTGGCTGGGTATGTGTGATCAATAACTGGAGTTGTGCTTGTCTGTGAGTCTCCCGGTGGCCAAGGCAAAAAGAACCTTAGGAGGTGAGACTGTTCTCACTTGCCTGACACGAAAGGCAAACAGATTCGCCTGCAGGGGCGTTTCCCTCCGGGCACAAGATAAAACAGGATGATTTATTGTATATTAAAACCAGAAGATAACACAGTTATTCTTCAATGTCTAGATCACCAAATCCTCATTCAAGGAGGTGACTTTTGAATCAAACTTTCTTCAAAAACAACAGGTGTAAAACAAAACCAAAAACAAAAAAACAAAGAGAAGAGCATGAAATTCTGCCTAGAAATCACTGAGCATTCAAAGCTAAGGAAGGGACCTGGGGGATCAAACTCGTTTACAGATGAAGACACTGAGGGTCAGAGTGGGCTCAGTAAACTGGAAAAGTGGTATTAGGATCCGGATCTGGCCCAGTGCTCTCTTAGTTCCACACCTCCAAAGTCTCTACCGTCCCTGCCTCTGGCCTGTCTACACAGGACTGAACTGGACTTGGCTGTCTGCAGCCATGTGTCAGTTCTGTCTGATGGTGTCCGACCCACCTTCCGGATTACATGTCACTAACGCAGGAATCTCATCTCCCCCACACCAGCTGCACAGGGCTCTGCGAGCAGAAGGCTTGTGGAGTGGGTTTATTGATTTGCAGACAGTGAAGCGATCGTGCAGAAGATGAAAGTATTATGATAATTTTGCTTAATTTTATATAGCTTTGAAGTTTTTGGGTAACACTCAGGGTTGCCTTCATGCTGATTATAACAAGCACAGCAGTACTAACTGAACATTTACTGAATGCTTACCAAGTACCAGAAACGCTTCTCAGCCCTGTTCACGTAGCACCTCATTTCACAGCCACACTCCTATGAATTGCATGGGTTTCCTAGCCCCATTTAACAGAAGAGACCCTTGAGGCCCAGGGCAGGAAAATACCAAGTCTATGGTGACATCTACACCAGTTCTAGTTTTAGAACTCAGGCTATCACTTTTAGAGTTCAGATCTCATCTCTAGCCTCCAAATATACCGAGTCTCTGTGATAACAGCAAGGACGGTGATGCCCTCCCATCGGGTGAGACATTTCCAGGAGCCAGCACAGAGCTCAGTTCCTCCTGACATTCCACTCACTAGACAGGACCATTCACGTATGATTTGGAGGCTGATGTTGACCCACATCCACGACAGCAGTTTTGGTGGAACAACTTGCATTGAGATCCGCATCTCATAGTTACTATTGCTAGCAGATCAAACGCAGGAACCCAGACCCCAACAATCAGGCACATTCTGGGCCTTTCCATAGGAACCAGGCAGAAGTAGGATTTTACTCACCTCTCCGATGGATCCTGGATTTGTGGCTTAATCACTATCTAGACAGTCCCGGGGTGTGGGCGAGTTCCTTCGGGTGGCTGTTTCTGAATTTGCAGGTGTGGAAATCCTTGTGCAGCCCTGGGTGACCTTCCAATGAAGTGAGGCTGGAGGCTGATGCTCCTCCCTCTACCTGGACTCACCAATCCCTCACACACTCAGTTCAGTACCTACATGGGGGACCATGGAGCACTGGGACATGGGTCCTTCGGAGGGGTCAGGCATCAGACAAGGCTTCCTGGAGAGGGTGACATCTAATCTGTGATATTAAGAAATGATTGGAAGCCAGGTGTGGTGGCGCATGCCTGTAATCCCAGTATTTGGGAGGTTGAGACAGGAGGATCTCAGGTTCCAGGCCAGCCTCAGCAATTTAGGGAGATCTTGTTTAAATAAAAAATAGGGCTTGGGGTATAGCTTGGAGGTAGAATGCCCCTGGGTTCGATCCCCAGTACCACAGGAAAGAAGGAAGGAAGGAAGGAAGGAAGGAAGGAAGGAAGGAAGGAAGGAAGGAAGGAAATAAGGAAGGAGGAGGGGGAGGGAGAGGAGGGAAATGTGAGCTTCGAGGAGGGGACAGTGAGTGATGTAGCAGAGGGACAGGACCCTCCCAGGCTAGAACCATCAAGAGCTGGGGGACTGACTAGTCACTGGTGTCCCTGCTCCGAGTGAAGCTGGTCCTTCTCTCTGCAGTTCATCCTTCCTGGGACTTTTCCTTCTTACCCGTTTCCCTTCTGTCCTCTCCCTCCACCCACCACACACATGTGGCTTCCTTTATGGATCTCTGCTCTCAAAACTTCTCTTCTCCAACATGGAAATCCTCAATAAGACCACAAATATCCTTACTCCCAGGGCGAGGTTCACAAACTGCCTCTAGGACCCTAGGATGTTGGGGTTCTGAGCATCTATCCCCATCTGCCCTCTGTGCCTTAGCTTTCTCTCTTCTACCCCAGCATGGGAAACCACTACCACCCAACATACTCCATTCCCTCCAGGGGAAGTCTAGCCTGGTGTTTCTTGCTGTTTCCAGTGTTGACTCATCTGCTCTGGTCTCTCTTGGAGGGGAGGGTGTTTCAGAGAGGCTGGGAGGCTGAGGGTTTAGCACTGAAGGTGGCAGCTGTCAAAGATAACCACGAGGACCCATGTAGGCATCCAGCTCCCCACGGTCAGCAGAAAGCGCTTGTTCTGGCTGTACTGCCAAGAAGTACGGTGACCCCAGGCACTTTTTCCAGCTCTCTAAAGCTC
The DNA here is from genome assembly GCA_004027185.1 of Glis glis. Lineage (NCBI taxonomy): Eukaryota > Metazoa > Chordata > Mammalia > Rodentia > Gliridae > Glis > Glis glis. The sequence goes on along the minus strand of PVJS01001840.1, from coordinate 4,084 downwards.
AGTTTCCTGTCTTCCTCACATAGGTGTGCTGAGCCTTCATGGAAGCTGAAAGTGCTTCATAAACCAGGTGTGGTGGTGGTGCATGCCTGTCATCCCAATACTTGGGAGGCTGAGACAGGAGGATCACAGGTTCGAGACCAGCCTCCGCAACTTAGTAAGACCCTGTTTTAAAATAAAAAAATGAAAAGGGCTGGGGTGTAGTTTGGAGGTACAATGCCCCTAAGTTCAGTCCCGAGTACTAATAAATAAATAGAAATAAAAAATAAAAAGGGCTACAGTGTAGCTTGGAGGTAGAATGCCCCTGGGTTTAATCCCCAGTACCCCAAAAAAGTCCTTTATGAATGGTAAAGTCCCAGGCAGGGAAGAACCATGTGTGTTTCTGTGGTTGAATTTGAATACGGAGGTGTGCCCTTTGAGGAAATTCACTCAGCCTGTGCTTCCCCACCTCAGTATTGCTAATGGGCTTAGGGATAAATTCCATGGAGAATTCTCTCCTAATAACAGCTAAGCAACTTCTCCTGCCTATGCCTGGGGGCCCTATAAACTACCAGTTAGAGAACTGGACCTTCCAACTTTCCCTTGACCCGAGTTACCCAAGAACCCAAGGTTGGGTAGGCATGGAGTCTGAACTCTCTCTGCCCACTGATCCGTGAGAGACAGTCACTGCTGTATGAGTGGATCCTTCCTGGAAGGATTTTAAGAGGCGCTATTATCCCACTCAGGTAGAAAATCTTATCCCTAGTGCTCATTCTTTCTATAAATGAAAATGATTGACTTGGACTCTCTGAATGTAATTCTCAGACAAATGAGTGCTTTGTTGAAACATACTATGATCACCTGGAAAGGAAATAATCTTCAGAGGGGGAGGAGCTAGACATGGAACTGTGGGAGAGACATCCTTTGAAAGGCATGCGGTGGAAAGCTCTAGTCATTTCTGTCTGTCTCTCTCATTTCCCTCCTACATCCCTCCCACGTGGGGGTATGTGAGGAAGGGAGAAGGCAGCGGGAAGAACAGGAAGGATGCAGTGGGCATGTGCTGTGTGCTAGAGATGCTTAAAGTTAGGGAAGAAGAGGATGGTCTCAGGTGCTTCCTTCTTTTTTTATGTAGTTGCCCCATCCAGAAACATAAGAGAGAAGATTTTCTTCTTCCCTTTACACCTCGCACTCCATTTTTTCAAACCAAGTGTTGACTCTAGCATGGCCCATTTTTGGAGGGTCAGTATCCTCATATGGCTTCTCCCTGCGGTCAGAATAAAACCTTCATCCTTTTAGCATGGCTTATAGTGCCCAATTTCTTCTGGCCTCTGTCTTCCTCTCTGAACACACCTCCTTCCTTTCTCTCATACTCATCTCCAGCCAAACCAGCAGCCCCCCTTTATTCTGCAAGCTCAGAAAGCTCATCCTTACCTCCAAGAATTTATCCATAGTGTGTGTTGCCTTTACCTGGAAGGCCTCTCCTCTGGGTATTCTCAAGGCTAATTCCTCCCTGTTATTTGGGACTAAGTGCATGCTCATATTCCTTAGTTCATTGCCCTCTGCTCTCCCATCTCAAGTGTGTGCCATTTGAGGCTGAAACTCCTTTGTATCCTGCTGCCTTTGGCCTTAACCATGAATTGGATTTGTTTTATTTGTGTGCTTGATCATTGGCTGTCTCCCCCACCAAAAGATATTTCCTTCAAGGGAGGGTCTACATTGGTCTTGTGCATGGCTTTTATCCCTAGTACCTGAAAGAGTGTCTGGTATATACTAGGTAACTTGATACCTATTTGATGGATGAATAAAGAGGAAGCCACGGGAGTGCATAGCCAGGGGAAGCAGAGGAGGAAGGGCTTCTGGATGCCGTGTCTGACATCTTGCATGTAGCACCTACCTGTGGATCCTACCTATGGGACAGGAATATGACCAGGGAGCAGTGGCGGAGTAGAAATAGGGAAGTCCAAGGGGTGAGTTCTACAACTGCTGGAACCCAACACCTGGCCACAGGTTGTTGGGCCTTAGAGTTCTTAAATCTAAATCATTCTTTTTCTTAAAATATGTAGGAGATGAGCCTCAGAGAGCTCCGGGCATATGCCCAAAGATACCATTATAGCTTAAGTGTGTTTTCTCCAAAATTAAGGTGTTACCAATGTGATAGCATTAACAGGTGGGACTTCTTTATTTTTATACTTTGATTGGTGCATGATAGTCTCACATCAAAATGTAGCTCATAGTGACAGTGACATCTATGCACATAGCACATGTTGGGAGAACAGGTGGGGCTTCTAAGAGGTGACCAAGTGGTGAGGGCTCTTACTTCCTGAATGGGATCAGGTGCCCTTCCAAAGAGTCTGGACAGAGGAGTTCATCCTTTCTTTCCTTCTACTTTTGACCATGTGAAGATGCAGCACTCCAGAAAGACCAGGTGCCAGTGCTTGATCTTGAACTTCTAGCCTCTGGGACTGTCAGAAATAAATTTCTATTCTTCATAAATTACCCAGACTGTGGCATCCTGGGATAGGAGCCCGTGTGGACTGGGACAGGGACACAGCTAATGTATTTCAGAGCAAGAATTAGAAGCAGACCTCCACCTCTAGCACAGTGTTTTCTCACTATGCCTGGCTGCCTCTGAAGGCACAGGATAGGGAAGAATAAAGTAGCCTTAGCTTGAGGCTTAGAGAAGGTCCTGGTGTATCCAAAAGTCATTACCTGGATGGTGGGAATTGCAAGCAACAGGCTAGTGGTTAGTGCTGGATCCCTTGGGTAACACATCCCTTTGGCCCCCAGTCTTCTGGATGTGGGGAAGGGTGACCTGGATATCAATGCCTGCAAGTCACAGACCAAGTAGAATTTGAACAGCTGGTTCATGAGAAATAAGCAAAAAGATGAGGACATTATGAGATTGGAAGGGGTGCTGGAGATCAGAAATAAAAGAATTTATTGTTTTAAAGGAGAGATCTACTTTGTAGTGGCAAGAGAGACATTAAGAACATACTGTTGAAGTTGGGGGTTGTTGGAGGAGCAGCAGGCAGACTTTCACTGCACTTATTTTCTCCAAATGCTGTTTTCTTGTAATAAAGTTGGAGAAATGGGAGAAGTACATCACTTCTGTACTGTGGGAGGGTATCATCTCTCAGAGACCCAGGCAAAGAGGGAAGGGGAGGCTGCATCTGTTTCAAAGCAAGTGGAAAAGTCAGAGAATGGGTTATGCTCTGCAGCAGGTGGGAGACATGAAACCTATTTTAATGCAAAAGGCACATTCTGAGGTATGCCCAGGTAGTTAAGAAGGATGGAGAGAGATGCCTGGAGGCTGGGTGGAGAAGAAACCCCTGAGCAGAAGGCAGAGGCGGTAGGAACCTGCTCTGCTCCTTACATCACGGAGGGCAAGGAAACCTAGGTTTGACATGAGTGGCAAGACTTATGTGTTGCTCATAAGGAAAAGACAGACATTCTGTTCTCTAGCCTTTAATGATAGCTAGAATAGAAAACGCAATATTAATAGAGCCATTTATACTATAGGGTACTTTATATGCATTAGTTTATTGAATCTTTAGGAGATATTGGTGAAGCAGGCATAATTGCTTTCTTTATCTTACAGATAAGGGAACCGAGGCTGAGAGAGGCCAGATAGCCCATTGGAGTTGCACAGTTGGTGAGCTGTCGGGTAAATACTGGAACCCTCACTCTGGGCCATTAGACTACATGGCCTCAACATGCCTGGGTTCTAGAGCATCTCTTCATGGGCAGGCAGGCTTCACAGTGGTCCTGTGCACCATCTCCCCTCTCTCCCTTGAATTAGCATGGTGGTACCCTCCCTTTGACCTCTCAACAACCTGAAAGTGAGAGGAAGTGAGTCGCTGTCCTCGGTGCTGAACTTTATTTGGTAACACTGGAGGTGCAAGGGAACATAGGAGGAAGTCTGTGTGCTGCTGATTCTAGCTTTAAGCATTACACACACACACACACACACACACACACACACACACACACACACACACACGCCTGGCATCCTTGCTTTCCCAGATAGTAGTTCCACCTCCACTTAATGTTGGTCTGGGCTGAGCATGATCCCAGGGGACCAGTTGGACACAACAGCCAGACCTATTCA
>PVJS01001839.1:72771-91780 GCA_004027185.1 Glis glis | reverse complement strand
CCCTGTCTCTCTCTCTCTCTACTTAGTGAGGCCCTCCGCAACTTCATGAGACCCGGTTTCAAAAATAAAGTCTAAAAAAATAGGGCCGGGGGTGTAGCGCGGAGGTAGAACGCCCCTGCGTTCAATCCCCGGTACTGCAAAAAAAAAAAAAAAGAGTAAAGGAATTTGGATATTTTTATCATAAAGAAGTGATATACATTTGAGAAGATAGGTATGTTTAACCTGATTTAAACATTGTACAGTGTATAAGTGTATCAAAATATCATATGGTGCCCCATAAATATGTATTATTTTGTGTTTTTATGTATTTGTTAAAATGAATTTAAACTTATAGAGAGAATAAATCATTAATATAGAATAAAGGGAAGAATGAAAACTATATACTTCTGATTATCATTTAAAACACTGCTATTGCCGGGTGTGGTGGCGCACGCTTGTAATCCCAGTACTTGGGAGGCTGAGACCAGAGGATCCGGGTTCGCGGCCAGCCTCAGCTACTTAGTGAGACCCTCCGCAACTTCGTGAGACCCGTTTTCAAAATAAAGGATAAAAAAAAATAGGGCCAGGGGTGTAGCTCGGAGGTAGAACGTCCCTGGGTTCAATACCCGGTACTGCAAAAAAAAAAAAAAAAAAAAACCACTGCTATTATCCTTCCAATTCCATAAAAATGGCCTAAATATAGTATATATAGTGATTATTCAAACTACCTTAACATTTACTAAAATGTGCAGGAAGCCCATAAAATACTATACTCCTACCATATATCTTTAACTTAAAATTAAGATGCTAACTCTGAGAAACAAAAATTGGTGAAAGTCTCATTTATAATTCTTATTTCACTTTTTGGAACCATAATATAGCTTAGAGAAGAATTTTCATCATAGTTCTTTTACAAAAGTTTATTTTTAAATATTTTGTGTCTATATATTTTTCCATATTAAGGATAGCTACTTAAGATTGACCTTAGAATCACAAATAACAATGGTCTTTCCCTCTTTTCCCCTCAATAGCTACAGTTGTACCTGAATATTTTAAAGTCTTATAAATTATTTCATCTGTGAGTTTAACATATGTATCTTTTGGTCTCCCTTTCATCATTTGATTTACCTTCAAGACTGAGCTCTGTTGAATTAGAGGGCTTTTACTGGGTAAAATTCAGTGACAGAAAACCAATTTCCTAATGGATACCTAAGGAGAGATAAAGAGATTTGCCGCCTGCCATATTTTATGAGTTCAATGTACAGAAGGTGCTCACAGGCGATTTTATCAGATGGAATACAGTGTGAGGTGAAACAGTGGTAGGAACTAGTACAATTTCTATGTTCTTACAGAAGAGTGTAAATAAAAACCATCCACTGGAAAAAAGATAGCCTCTTCAACAAATGGTGCTGGCAAAACTGGCATATGCAGAAAAATAGAAATAAACCCCACTTTCTCACCTTGTACAAGAGTCAATTCAAGATGGATCAAAGACCTAGAAATCAGACCAGATACCTTGCAGCTACTTGAAGAGGGCATAGGTCCAACACTTCAACACATTGGCACGGTAAAGACTTCCTCAGCAAGACCCCAAAGGCACAGGGAATTACAATGAATATCAATATGTTGCATTAAACTGAAGAGCTTTTGTGCAGCAAAGGAAACAATCAAGAACCTCAACAGAGAGCCGACAGAATGGGAGAAGATTTTTGCCAGCTCCTCCTCTGATAGAGGACTAATATCTAGAATATACAGAGAACTTAAAAAATCACCACTAAAAAAATAAATAACCCAATCAAAAAATGGGCAAGTGAACTAAATAGAAACTTCACAGAAGAAGAAACACAAATAGCCAATAAATGTATGAAAAAATGTTCAACATCATTAGCAATTAGAGAGATGCATACCAAAACTACCCTGAGATTTCACCTAACCCCAATTAGAATGGCAATCATTAAAATACAAACAACAACAAATGCTGGCAAGGATATGGAGAAGTAGGAACTCTAATACATTGTTGGTGGGATTGCAAATTAGTGAAACCACTTTGGAAAACAGTGTGGAGGATCCTCAGAAGAATGGGAATGAACCTACCATATGACCCAGCAATACCACTTCTAGGCATCTACCCAAAAGGACTGAAACCAAACTACCAGACTAATGCATGTGTATCTATGTTTATAGCTGCACAATTCACAATTGCCAAACTTTGGAACCAGCCAAGATGCCCATCGACTGATGAATGGATCACAAAACTATGGGATTTGTACACAATGGAATTTTACGCAGCCATAAAGGAGAACAAAATTACATCATTTACAGGGAAATGGAGGGAACTGGAGAACATTATGCTAAGTGAGATTAGTCAGTCACAAAGAGTGAAAAGTTGGATGTTCTTCCTAATATGTGGAAGCTAGGGAGAACGGGACTTAGAAGGGACTCCAAACAAAGGAGAAAATTTTAGATGAGCAAGAAGGGGACCTAACTGAGGGAGATGAGAGGGGGGAAGAGGGAAAATCACTAATGCACATGATGTATATAAACAAATTTATCAGAGCCAATCACTATGCTGAGCATGGAAAGGAGAGAAGGGGGAGGGAATAGGGTGGGATTTGAGGGAGGGTTAAATGAGCAATGTGTGTATGCAGGCTTCTGATACCCTGACACTTATCAAAATGTATAACTACAGTGCACCAATTAGTGAATATATTTGAAAACTAACTATATTAGTTATGTTGGATATAACAGGTCCTAATGTAAAATTTTCAGAAATAATAAAGAAGACTTGAATTTATAGGCAAAAAAAAAAAAGGTGGGGGAAGGAACTGGATTGAACTAAGTTATTCAAAAGTTGAAACAGACTGAGAACCTCCCGCTGAGTCCAGTTGAACTCTGGACTCCAAAGCTGAACTCTGTCTGAATCTTTCAGAGCTTCCTGTGACCTGCAAGGGCTGTAGCAACATGGAGCCAGAAAGAAGCAGAAGAAATCGCTGTCTGGGTTTGACTTCCATCCTACTGCATGCTTCCCTTAATGAAGAGAGGAGCACAGGTGGCTGGAGGAGGTCACCTGCCATAGTGAGCAAGATGGGCTGTCAGAATCAGCAGAGGTGGAGCTGGACCACCTGGGAAAATCATCAAGGGAGAGCAGTCACAAAGCAGTTAATGAAATTCATGTGCACAATGTGTAAGGTCTAAAGGAGGCACTAGTCTATTTAATAATGCTCATTTCTCCAATTATTAAAGAATTAAAGGTATAACATAGAAGATTTGGAAAATATGCAAAGATGTGTCAAAGAAAATTAAAGTCACCCTTAAGTCACATGGCTCAGGAATAACTATTATTAGCATTTTAGTTAAGAAAAATATTTCTTATCCTCTCTATTATTCTCTTAGCTATGATTCTATTAATACTTTAATACTTTTAAAGGGACTATACAGTAGTAAAAGTTTGCTTCAGTGTTTTGTTTTCATGTGTGTGCATATATGTGTATGGGGGTGCAGTGAGAGACTATGTTTTTTTGTGCTACAGATTGTTCCCAGAATCTTCAGGCTTGGTTTGATAGAAAATCTATTCTTATAGGTACAACCAAGAAGATGACAATCTGTCTCCTCCCTGATCCCAGTCTACAGCTATGTTTTCTTCCCATGATGAAAAAGTCACCTACCAGCACTTCCCTCCATCCTAGCTCCATGTTGCAGAAACTCATTCTAGGCCAGCAATGCCAAGAGGTCTCAGGATTCCTTCCTCCAACCAGCCCTACTCACAGGGCAGAAGCAGAACTCCAAATGAAATAGTCCTAGAATTCTGGACACCATCACTCTTGGCCCAGCTCCATACAAAATGGAGGTACCACAACAGGAGATGCAAGTTGAGAAGACTAAGGGGCCACCATCCTAAGCCAGTATCCCACTCAGAAAAGGCAGAGAAGAGGCAGCTGATCTCTGGATCTGTAACCAGTCATGCTGCTTAGGGAGAGAGACAGACCATAAGAAAAAGAGCTCTATAACCCTACCTAAAGCACTGATTTTCTTTAGAACAAAGCAGGGAGATGTTCAAGTACAGTGTGTTGTAGAAAACAATGGGTATTTTAGTGTGAGCAATTAAGGGAAGGCTTGTAACCAAATAATAATAATAATAATAGTAATAATAATCATCAAAATATTTAATAGAGAGAACCAGGGAAAGATGCTGCTTAAAACAGAACATTTGGACCATAGAAAGTCTCAAAGATTGGCCTCAAAGACTGTATCTGCAAAGAGACGGGTGATAATTGGATTAAACTGTGGAGTAATTTATGTCCTGAGGAATTCTCTAAAATAATAAAATGATAGTTATCAATTATTAGAGGCTAGAGCTGGGTATGATAACAAGAAAAACAGATCAGAAACTTAGGAAAGATGAAAAAAATGCACAGTAAAACAGAACCAGGCTGAAACCACTATCATCTGGGGAAGCAGGGAGTCACACCTGTACCTAAGGTTGCAAATTCTGCTAAATGGCTTTGGAGGCTGCACCATTTGAGAAAAGTCAACCACACTGAAATAAACAAAAGCCAACAAGACACCTGGGGTAAGGGCAAGGGAATCAGTACCAAGAGTACTAAAATGTCTAACTTGCTGTGGAAAATTATGAAATATGCAAAAATACAAGACAGTGTGACCCATATACAAGCCAACCAGAAGTTAGTAGGTCCCAAATATTATACTTTTCAGCCAAAGACTTCAAATGACCTATTATAATTATGTTTCAAGAACTAAAATAATTCAAATAATTAAATATATACTCAATAATTATAAGAAGGTATCTTATTGAGTTGTGTGTCAACAAAAGGGTAGACATTCTAAAATGATTTAAATGGAAATTCTATAGTTGAAAGTATAATAATTGAGATGAATATTCACCAAAAAAATTCTACTGTAGTTATGAGATGGTAGAAAAAAGGATAAATGAACTTTCAGGTAGACTGATAAAAGTTATGCAATTTGAAGAAAAGAGAGAAACAGAATTAAGAAAAGTGAAATGATCATGGGACAAATATGCAATGCCATGATGCATATCATAATAAATGTGTACAAATACACATATATACATGCATATGTATGTATGTATGTATGTATGTATGTATGTATAATGGGTGTATCATAAAGGAGGGGGGATACAGAAAATTATTGAAGACATAATGGCTGAAAGCATCTCAATTGTGATTTAAACCATTAATCTATACAACCATGAAGCTCAAAAACCTTAAAGTAGAATAAAAATTAAGAGATCTACACCTCGTCCAAATTGTAATCAAAGTGATTAGAACAAACAGTGTGGAGAAAACCTTGAAAACATCAAGAACAGACTCATATGACTAAGGGAACCCAAAATATTAATGGCTGATGTCTTATCCAAAACAATGGAGGTGAAAGGGCATGTATGACATAGTCAAAGTGCTGAAACAAAAGAAAACTTGTCAACAAAGAATTTTATGTACAGAGAAACTACTTAGAAAAGGAAATATTAAAATATCTATTTTTAGCAAACCTACCTTTAAGAAATACTAATGGGCATTCTTTAGGTTGAAAGCAAGTGACATTAGGCAGATATATGGATCAACAACAGCAAAAAATATGAATAAAGGTAATTATAAAAATAGTATAAATGCATAATTATCCTCCTTTCTTCTCTTACCTGTCTTGGAAAGCAATTGTATAAAACAGAATAGATACACAGTATCCATAGACAATAGAACATTAATTCTTATTATTTGTCATATTTATGTTCTATAAAGTCACCACCAACTTTGAAATAGCAAATACTGAGGCATTTCTCCTAGTGGAAAAATCAACCTAGGGTTGGATTCCTGTGTGTTTCTGGTCACAATATACACGAATTAACCAATACATAATGGTGTTTTATGTGTGTTTGTGTGTAGCCAAACTATAGAACCACCTTAGGTATCAATCAACAAATGAATGAATTATGAAAATATGGTATATACACAATAGAATTTTACTTAGACATAAGAACAAAATTATATAATTTGCATGAAAAAGGAGCAGAACTAGAGAATATTATGCTAAAAAGATTAGTCATTCTCAAAAAGTGAAGGGTCTGAGGGATTAAAGATGGCAGAGCTGGGCATGGTGGTGCATGCTTGTAATCCCAGTACTTGGGAGGCTGAGACCGGAGGATCCGGGTTTGCAGCCAGCCTCGGCTACTTAGTGAGACCCTCCACAACTTAGTGAGACCCTGATTCAAAATAAAAAATAAAAAATAGGGCTGGGTATGTAGCTCAGAGGTAGAATGCCCCTGGGTTTAATCCCCAGTAACACACACACACACACACACACACAAAAAGATGGCAGAATAGAGGGAGACGGCATGTTTCAGGTGCTCTGAGACTCAGAACTCTACCAGCAGGAAGACTGCTTCTAGGCAAGGGAAGAAAAGCGGCCAAAACTCAATAGAACAACAACAATCGAAATGAGGTGGAATTGGAGGCAGCAGAGAGAGCAGAGGACTGAAAGGAGCTCTGTGCATCTTGCCTGGTGAGTGGAGAGTGGTGGGGCCACCATCTTGCCTAGTCCACATGAGGCTGGTGGCTGCTGGGACCAGTGGTTCCCAGAGACCAACTCCAGCAAAGCAGCAGCAGAATCTTGTTGAGCCAGCAACTTCAGACCATCATCAAAAGCAGCAGTACTTTTCTCTCCATGCTTGACAAAGACCCAACTACCCAGATAGCCCAGCTAGATACTGCAGCTACAGCTGAACTCACCTCTGCCTACAGGGACATAAGTGGTGCTCGTCAAGATTGTGAGTTAACAAACCATCCCAGCAGGAGCCTGCCCAATGTGGCCACAGGGACTTGTGTGTCAATAACAGAATCACAGGGTCTGTGAATTTGCAAATCACCTCTGTGGAGGTGGGGGTGGGGACTATAATCAGACACAGAAGAAACATGAACTAGTAAACAGCCCCAAGGGACATTTGGGCAGAAGGAACCTAGAGTCCTCAGTTCGCTGTGCCCTTGCAGGGCCTCCAGCAATGACCACAGGATATCCAGCCATGGTGTCTGTGGGGTGACATAATTCAGCCTACCAAGTTGCAGGCTCAGGAAACTAAACTCCTGCCTGGCTGTGTTTGGGCACTACAAGCACCAATGCCAGAGGCCAACAAGGGCTCCCAGCTGCCCAGAGCTTCAGTGGTGTTCCTGGGGCTAAATAATGGAGCCACCTAAGCCCCAGACTCAGAACTGTACAATCTCTCCCTGCTAGAGTGTGGGCCCTGAAAGCAGGGAGGCCAGGGGTCAGCAGGGGTTCACGTGATCACAGCTAATGGCTGGGAACTCAACACTCACTCCACCAGCAGAGTTTGTGTCTGGCACGCATGCATGCCAGTGACTGACAGTGCTCCACGTGATCTTAACCAGCAGATCAGCAGCGGTGTCCCAGTTCCATCAAAGCTCAGCAAGCTAGCCCACAGCTCAGAACAAAGCAATCACTGGCCCTGCTGAGCTTAGGTCCACTGGCCACAGAGGCCAGAGGTCAGCACTCTGGAGATTAACGGGTTCACAATCAGCAGAATAGCAGTGGTGTCTGTTGGCCATTAAATCCCAACCAGCAGTCTGTGGGCTCTGAATAGAACATCATAGTCTATGACCCTACTGAGATTGGGCCTGGAGAGCACAGCAGCCTGTAGCCAATCAGAGACTCCTGCTTGCCTACACTAAGAATGATATCTTGTTAAAGAGGTTCTGTGGGAAAAACTCAAAGGTTTGATTATATGAGACAGATTTGTAGAGGCAAATATATGCCCCCATAATAGACCTTAAAATAAAGGGATAACAAATAGACACAGGACTCACACACAAAGAGGAGGAAGTTGCCAAGACAACAAATACAAACCTCAGAACTCTGAAAACATGAGAATCAAGAACAGCAAGGAAACAATAATCTCTCACACTCAACAACAAGGGAGATCACCAATACTGACCTGCAGGAAATGCCAGGAGGAGAATTCTGAATTTTGATCTTCAGTATGATCAAAAGCCTCAAAGAAAGTGTACAGGAAATAGGACAGTATATCAATAGAGAAAGTGAGGCCCTAAGTAATAACCAAAAGGAGGCTTTGAATGAAATGAAGGAGTCAATAAATGAATTAAAGACCACAATAGAAACTGCCTCTGGCAGGATACACCATATGGAAAACAGAGTATCACTCTGGGAAGACAGTTCATTCAAAACTGAAAACACAGTCAACAATATAGAGAAGGCAATATAGCAACATCTCCTGAACATCCAAGAAATATGGAATAATAAGAAAGAACATAACTTATGGATAATAGGCATTGAAGAAGGTCTAGAAGCACAAACCAAGGGTATCAGAAATCTCTTCAGAGAAATAATATTGGATAATTTTCCAAATATAGAAAAAGACTTGGTCATCTATATACAGGAGACATTCAGAACACCAACAAGACCAGCTCAAATTCCCCATACCACCTAATAATCAAAATGACTAACATAGAGGTTAAGGAAAAGAATCTTAAAAGCAGCAAGAACAAAAGAATGGGTGGCATTCAGGGGCAAAACAATAAGAATCACTCCAGACCTCTCGACCCAAGTCATGAGAGCCAGGAGTGGCTGGTATGATGTACTCCAGACCCTGAAAGAAAGCAATTTCCAAACAACACTGCTATATCCAATAAAGGAATCATTCAAAATCGGTGGAGAAATAAAAATGTTCCAAGACAAGCAGAAACTAAAAGAATTTATCACTACCAAGCCAGCACTATAGAAAAAACATAAAGAAATAAAACACAAAGAAGAAAAAAGAAGCAAATACCAGAACCAGAGGAGGACAAACTCCATCAGATGGGCAACTAAGCAAAGGAGAAATACCACTACATCAAACAGAAAATAGAACTCAAAATGAGAGGAAGCAAATATATCTCAATAATAATACTACATGTCAAAGGCCTTAAATCCCAAAATAAAAGACATAGACTGGCATTGTGGATTAAAGAACATAATCCAACTGTATGCTGCCTACAAGAAACTCACCTTACAGCCAAAGATATCCATATGATAAAGATGAAAGGATGGAAAAAGATATATCATACAAATGGAGACCAAAAACAAGCTGATGCAGCAATGTTCATATTTGACAAAACAGACTTTAAGATAAAACATATCAGAAGAGACAAAGTGGATCACTACTTATTAATAAAAGGAACAATCCAACAAGAAGATATAAGGATAGTAAACATTTATGCCCCAAATGTGAGTTGCACCCTCTTTTATAAAACAAACTGTTTGGGACATCAGGTCTCAAATAGACCCAAATACAATAACATTGGTAGATTTCAACATACCACTCACACCACTAGATCAATCTTTCAGGCAAAGGTAAGTGTAGACTCTCCAATACTAAGAAATACTATAAACCAAATGGATCTAACAGGCATATACAGAATATTTTAACCAACAACAGTTGAATACACATTCTTCTCAGCTGCTAATGGAACCTTCTTGAAAATAGACCACATTCTGCGTCACAAAGCAAGTCCCAGCACATTAAAAAATGTAATATAATTCACTGTATCTTTTCAAACCACAATGGAATGAAAATAGAAATCAACAGCAGGAAGGCCAAAAGAAATTGCATAAGTACATGGAGACTGAATGATCCACTCTTTTTTTTTTTAAACTGGGGATTGAGCCCAGAGGCATTCTACCTCCAAGTAATAACCCAACCCGATTTTATTTCTTATTTAGGAACAGGGTCTCACTAAGTTGCAGAGAACCTCGCTAAGTTGCTGAGGCTGGCTTCAAACCTACAATCCTCCTGTCTCTGCCACCAAAGTACTGGGATTATAAGCCTGTCCTGTCATGCCCTGCTAGATCAGAGAAGAAGGGGAAAAATAAAAAATTCCTAGAATTAAACAAAAAAGGAGACATGATGTACCAAAATGTATGGGACACTTTGAAGGCAGTTTTAAGAGGAAAAATTATATCACTGAGTACGCACATAAGAAAAATAGAAAGTCACCAAATAAATAACCTAATGACACACCTCAAAGACCTAGAAAAATAGGAACAGTCTAATCCCAAAGCCAGTAGAAGGCAGGAGATAATTATAATCACAGCATAAATCAATGAAATAGAGAATTTTTTAAAAATACAGGAGGATCCAAGATGCCAATGGAATAGGAGCCCCTGAACGAGCCTGTCTCAAAATCATCTCAAAATTGCCTTGGGGGCTCAGAACTAAACAACATCACTCAGCCACTGAAGAACCAAAACCCAATATCCAGTAACCCGACTACGACTACACAGACACAGAGTCTACAAGCTACAGATCCCACAGAAAACTGCAATCCCGTGTCGACAGGATCGGTAAGGAGCCATCTTCCCCGGACCCTACAGCCAGGGCTAATATCCCCCCAGTGCTGCCAACAAATCAGGAGGAGAAACCGAAGCAGAACTCTGTGAGTGGTGGGGCCATCCCAGCAGCAGATCATGAATACCCTTCAAAGGCTGCCCTAGCATGGGCTCCTGCCACAGCCGCAAACCTTCCCCCCACTGCTCTAGCCCGCGCGATCCCCAATACCTGTGCATGGGACCCACATACCAGCCAAGACCTGGGCAGCCCTGTGCACCCCACCTAGGCCAGCCACACCATCCAGCATGACCCCGGCGGCCCCCGAACCCCACCTTGGCCAGCCTCGTGGCCCTCGGCACCCCAACTCGGCCAACCGCGCCCTCCCACATGAACCTGGTGGCTCTCCAGGCCCGCCTCGGATTCTGGCGCCATCCTGCGCAACCCGGGAGACCCTCCACGCCCCGCCCCGGACTCCAACACTGCCAACGAGACCCGGGTGGCCCTCCGTGCCCCACCTTGGACCCCCACGTCTTCCAGCACTGCTACCCAAGACCCAGAGCCTGCACCTCTCTCACCTTTGCAGGAGCCTCTGTGCTGTGCTTCAGAGCCCAAATACCCTCCAGCTCTGCCACCCATGACCCGCACAACTCTCTGTGACACCTCAGAGCCAGAACATGCTCCAGCACCACCACCCAAGATCCAGGAGCCCACGCAACTCCCTGGGGCCTACGCGAGATATCCTCTGCACTGTGCCTCAGGACTCGTGCACCCTCAGGCACCACCACCCAATACCCAGAGTCCACACCACTCTCAGGCCTGCGCAAGATACTAAAACTGTGCATCAGAGCCTGGGTAACCTCCGGCGACACCTCCCGAAACCCAGAGAACATGTGCACCCCTTGGGACCAGGGTGACGCACAGCACCCGCACCTCGAAGACCAGGCATCTTCCGGCACCGTCACCTATGCCACGGATCCCACATCCAACACCACGTCCCAATGTTTGCCGCACATGCCAACACCTGAGTTCTGAAACCTGCATGCCCCACACATACACACCACGCCCTGGTCAATCAGATGGAAGGGAACCACAGCCCGCAGTGTAATGATCCAATTGGGTCTACAGGGACCATCAAGAGGTCTTATACATATAAAGGAGGATGATGCGGAGAAAACAGAAACACAAAATTGAAAACAACAAAAATACAAGAATGAGGAACAGTGAGGAAACAAGCAACAGGAAATGCAAGATGGAGAATTCAGAATTTTGATCTTCAGAATGATGAAAGGCCTCAAAGAAAGCATAGAGGAGATGAAGGAGGAAGTTGAAGCTCTAAGAAAGAATCAGAAAGAAACACTGAGTGAAATGAAGGAGTCAATAAATTAATTAAAGCTGCAATAGAAACCAACTCTAGTAGGATCGACCACATGGAAAACAGGGTATCACTCCTGGAAGACAGTTCATTCAAAACTGAAAAAATAGTCAATGATATACAGAAGATATTATAACAACACACCTTAGCCATCCATGAAATACAGTATAATAAAAGACGTCCTAATCTAAGGATAAAAGGCATCAAAGAAGGTTTTGAAGCACAGACCAAGGGTATAAGAAACCTCTTCAAAGAAATAATTTGAGAATTTTCTGAACATAGAAAAGGATTTGGATATTCACATACAGGAGACATATAGAACACCGTTAAGACAGGACCAAAGAAGGACCTCCCCACGCCACGTAATAATTAAAATGTATAATGTAGAGGCCAAAGAAAGAATCCTAAAAGCAGCAAGAGCAAATGAATGGGTGACATACAGGGGCAAAACAATAAAAATCACCCAAACTTCTCAACACAAGTCAGGAATGCCAGGAGGGATTGGTATGAAGTACTCCAGACCATGGAAGAAAATTACTTCCAACCAAGACTGATATATCCAGCAAAGCTATCATTTAAAATTGATGGAGAAATAAAAATGTTCCATGATAAAAAAAAAACACTTAAAGAATTCATGAGGACCAAGCCAATACTGGAGAAAATCCTAAAAGAAATAAATCAAAAAGAAGGAAAAACAAGCAATTTTCAGAACCACAGGAGAGGTGAACTCCACCAGGTAGGCAACTAAACAAGACTTGCCACTACAGCAAACAGAAAATAGAAGTCAAAATGATAGGAAACAAAAATCATATCTCAATAATAATATTGAATGTCAAAGGACTCAACTCCCCAATTAAAAGGCATAGACCAGCAATGTGGATTAAAAAGAATAACCCAGCTATATGCTGCTTACAAGAAACTCACCTTCTAGCAAAAGATACTCATATGCTAAAGGTAAAAGGATGGAAAGAGATATACCATGAAAACAAGCAGGGGTAGCAACGATTATATCTAACAAAACAGACTTTAAGCTAAAACACATCAGAAGAGACAAAGCAGGTCACTTCTTACTAATAAAAGGAACAATCCAACAAGAAGATATAATAAAATAAACTTTTATGCCCCTAATATGGGCACACCCACATTCATAAAACAGTCTTTGGGACATCACATCCCAAATAGACCCAAACACAATAATATTGGGATACTTCAACACACCACTCATACCACTAGATCAATCCTCCAGACAAAAGAGTGTTCAGACCTAAAGAAAACCATAGACCAAATGGATCTAATAGACACATACAGATTATTTCAACCAGCAACACCTGAATACACATTTTTCTCAGCTGCCCACGGAACATTCTCCAAAATAGACCACATAGTGGGTCACAAAGCAAGCACCAGCAAATTCAAAAGATGTGATATAATTCCCTTAATCTTGTAAGATCACAACAGAATGAAACTGGAAATTAATAACTGGAATTCTAAAAGTAATCACATAAGTACATGGAGACTGAATTATACACTTCTGAATGAGGAATGGTTTAGAATAGAAATAAGGGGAGAAATAAAAAAAAATCCTGAAATTAAATGAAAATAGAGACATGATGTACCAAATCTATGGGACACTTTGAAGGGAGTGTTAGGAGGAAAATTTATAGCACTGAGTGCCCACATAAGAAAAACAGAAGACATCCAAATAAATAACCTAATGATACACCTCAAGGATCTTGAAAAACAAGAACAGTCAAATCCCAAAGCCAGTAGGAGGCAGGGGATAAGTAAAATCAGAGCAGAAATTAATGAAATAGAGAATAAAAAAATACAAAGAATCAACAAAACAAGAAGCTGGTTCTTTGAGAAGATTAACAAGATTGACAAACCACTAACTAACCTAACCAAAAGAAGGAGAGAATGTACCCAAATTACCAAAATCAGAAATGAAAAAGGGGACATCACCATAGATAGTGGAGAAATTCAGAGGATCATAAGAAGCTACTTTGAAAACTTATATTCCAATAAAATGTTAAACATGGAAGAAATCAAAAGATTTCTAGACACATACAACCTACCTAAATTGAACCAAGAGGATACAGAAAACCTGAATCTACCAATAGCAAGCACAGAGATGGAAATGGCAATAAAAAGTATTCCATCAAAGAAAAGCCCAGGTCCAGATGGTTTTCCAGCCGAATTCTACAAAACCTTCACATACAAACTGAAATCAATACTTCACAAGCTATTCCGTGAAATTGAAAGAGATGGAATTCTTCCAAATTCCTTTTATGAGGCCAACATCACATTAATAACAAAGCCAAATAAAGATACCTCAAGAAAAGAGAATTACAGACCAATATCATTAATGAACATAGACGCAAAAATTCTAAATAAAATACTTGCCATGCACACTCAAAACAATATTGAGAAAATCGTACACCATGACCAAATTGGTTTCATCCCAGGAAAGCAAGGCTGATTCAACATATGCATTTGCAGATGATATGATGCTATATCTAGAAGACCCAGAGAACTCAAACAAAAATCTACTACAGCTGATTAACAAATTCAGCAAAGTAGCTGGATACAAGATCAACCTAAAAAAAAAATCAGTAACTTTCATATATGCCAACCATAAATCCAGGAAACAATTCTATTCACAATAACTTCAAAACCAATGAAATACCTAGGAATGAACTTAACCAAAGGGGTAAAAGACCGCTACAATGAAAACTATAGAACACTGAAGAAAGAAATCGAAGAAGATCTTAGAAGATGGAAAGATCTCCCCTGCTCTTGGATAGGCAGAATAAATATTATCAAAATGGCTATTCTGCCAAAAATGATCTACAGAATAAATACAACCCCTATCAAAATACCAACATCATTTTTCATAGATCTAGAAAAATCAGTCATTAATTTTATATGGAGAAACAAAAGACCCAGAATAGCCAAAGCAATTCTCAGCAATAAGAACCATGCAGGAGGCATCACAATTCCTGACTTCAAATTGTACTACAGAGCTATAGTAATAAAATCAGCATGGTATTTGCACAAAAACAGACACATAGACCAGTGGAACAGAATAGAAGATACTGAAACAAGTTCACAAACTTATAGCCAATTGATTTCCGACAAAGGTGCCAAACACATACTTTGGAGAAAGGACAATCTTTTCAACAAATGGTGCTGGAAAAACTGGTTATCTACCTGTAGAAAAATGGAACTAAATCTTTAACTCTCACCCTGCACAAGAGACAACTTGAGATGGATCAAAGACCTGGAAGTTAGACCAGAGTCTGTGAAATTATTAGAAGAAGGCATAGGTTCAACACTCCAACATATAGGCACAGGTAGAAACTTCCTCAACGATACCTCCAAAGCACAGGAAATTAAAACAAGAATTAATAAGTGGGATAGCATTAAACTACAAAGATTCTGCTCATCAAAGGAAACCATCAAGAGCCTAAAGACAAAGCCTATGGAATGGGAGAAGATTTTTGCAAGCTATCCCTCTGACAGAGGTCTAATATCTAGGATATACAAAGAACTTAAAAGACTTTACACTTAGAAAAATAATCCGATCAAGAAGTGAGCAATTGAAATGAATAGACACTTCACGAAAGAAGAGATACAAATGGCCAATAGATACATGAAAAAATGTTCAACATCATTAGCAATCAGGGAGATGCAAATCAAAACTACTCTAAGATTTCATCTAACCACAATTAGATTGACAATCATTAAGAAGTCAAACAACAAATATTGGCAGGATATGGGAAATTGGGACTCTTCTACACTGTTGGTGGGATTGCAAACTAGTTCAACCATTATGGAGATCAGTGTGGAGATTCCTCAGAAAACTGGGAATGGATCCAGCATATGATCTGGCTATACCACTACTGGGAATCATACCAAAGGGATTGAAACTAGAAAACTACAGTAATATATGCATACCCATGTTCATAGCAGCACAATTCACAGCAACCAAATTATGAAACCAACCTAGGTGTCCATCAACAGATGAGTGGATTACAAAATTGTGGGAAATACATACAATGGAATTCTACTCAGCAATAAAGAGAAACAAACTAACATCATTTGCAAGAAAATGGAAGGATCTGGAGAACATTATGTTAAGTGAGATCACCCAATCACAAAAAAAGAAGGGACATATGTTTTCATTAATATGTCCAACCTAATGCCGGGCGTGGTGGCGCACGCTTGTAATCCCAGTACTTTGGGAGGCGGAGACCGGAGGATCTGGGTTCGCGGCCAGCCTCAGCTCTCTCTCTCTCTCTCTCTCCCTGTCTATTCTCTCTCTCTCTCTCTCTCTCTCTCTCTCTCTACTTAGTGAGGCCCTCTGCAACTTTGTGAGACCCTGTTTCAAAAATACAGTATAAAAAATAGGGCTGGGGGTGTAGTGCGGAGGTAGAACACTCATGGGTTCAATCCGCAGTACCGCAAAAAAAAAATATGTCCAACTTAGGGAGTAGTGGGGGCACACAAGGGACTCCGGTTGATAATGGAGAACCCTCAGTGCGGCAAGGGAAGTGGTACAAGGGAAGGGGAAGGGTAAGAAAGAAGTGAATCAGTGGAATTACTATCATAAATAATATGTACATGTGAGAATATACTAACATCGTTCTTGTTACTTCATATGGGTGGGGGGAAGCAGTGGGGACACTAAGAGAGCTGTGTGCATGTATATTAACATCAAATAGATATTCATTTTGATGTGAGACTCCAATGCACCAATAAAAGCACGTTAAAAAATAAAAAAATAAATTAAAGAATTCAAAGGATCAACAAAACAAAATGCTGGTTCTTTGAAAAGATTAACAAAGTTGACAAACCCTTAGCCAACCTAACCAAAAGAAAGAGAGAATCAACCTAAATTATTAAAATTAGAAATGAAAAAAAGAGACATCACCACAGACAGTGGGAAAATATAGAGGATCATCCGAAACTATTTTGAAAATTTATATTCCAATAAACTGGAAAACATGGACATGTACACCCTACCTAAATTGAAACAAGAATATATAGAAAATCTAAACCACCAATAGCAAGCAAAGGGATAGAAGCAGCAATAAAAAGCTTTCCATAAAAAAAACAAAAAGGCCAGGACCAGATGGATTCCCTGCTGAATTCTACAAAACTTTTACAGAAGAACTAAACCCAATACTTTACAAGTTATTCTGTGAAATGGAAATAGATGGAATTATTCCAAACTCCTTCTATGAGGCAAGTATCACCTTAATACCAAAATCCAATAGATTCCTCAGGAAAAGAAAATTATGTATCAGTATCATTGATGAACATAGATAGAAAAATTCTAAACCAAATACTAGCCATTCACATTAAAAAACCACGTCAAGAAAATTGTATACCATGACCAAGTTGGTTTCATCCCAGGTATGTAAGACTGGTTCAACATACACAAATAAAACATGTTATTCACCACATAAATAGAACTAAGGACAAAAATCACATGATTATCTCAAAAGATACTGAAAAAGCATTTGACAAAATCTAACACTCATTCATGTTTAAAACACTGCAGAAAATCAGAATGGAAGGAACTTACCTCAACATCATTAAGGCAATATACAATAAACCCAAAGCCAACATCATATTGAATGGGGAAAACTACAGGAATTCCCTTTAAAATCAGGAATAAGATAAGGATGCCCACTATCACCACTCCTTTTCAATATAGTCCTTGAAACTCTTGCCAGAGCAGTAGGACAAGAGAATGATATCAAAGGAATTCAAATAGGAAAAGAAGAATTAAAATTATCTCTATTTGCAGATGACATGAGCCTATATCTAGAAGACCCCCAAAAAAAAACTCAACCAAAAGACTACTAGAGCTGATTAACAAATTCAGCAAAGTAGCAGGATACAAAATCAATAAAAATAAATCAGGAGTTGTTCTATATGCCAACCATGAATCCACCAAGAAAAAAATCCAGAAAACAATTCTATTCACAATAGCCTGAAAACCAATGAAATACCTAGGAATAAACCTAAACAAGGAGGTAAAAGACCTCTACAATGAAAATTACGAAATACTAAAGAAAGAAATTGAAGAAGATTTTAGAAGATGGAAAGATCTCACTTGTTCTTGGGTAAGCAGAATAAATATTATTAAGATGGCCATTCTACCAAAAGTGATCTACAGAGTCAATGCAATCCCAATAAACTACCAATGTCATTCTTCACAGAGCTAGAAAAAAAGTCATAAAATTCATATGGAAAACCCAAAGACCCAGAATAGCCAAAGCAATTCTCAGCAAACAGAATCATGCTGAAGGCATCACAATTCCCAACTTCAAACTATACTACAGAGCTATAGTAATAAAAACAGCATGGTATTGGCACAAAAACAGACACATAGACCAATGGAACAGAATAAAAGATACAGACACAAATCCACACACTTGTAGCCAATTGATTTTTCAACAAAGGTGCCAAAAATATATGTTGGAAAAAAGAGAGCCTGTTCAACAAATGGTGTTGGGAAATCTGGTTATCCAGTTGTAGAAAAATGGAAATAAATCCTTACCTCTCATCCTGCACTGGAGTCAACTTGAGATGGATCAAAGACCTGGAAATTAGACCAGCGACTTTGAAACTAATAGAGGAGGGCATAGGTCCAACACTCCAACATACAGGCACGGGTAGAACCTTCCTCAACAAGACCCCCAAAGCTCAGGAAATTAAAACAAGAATTAACAAATGAGATGGCATTGAACTATAAAGTTTCTGCTCATCAAAGGAAACCATCAAGAGTATAATGAGAAAGCCTATAGAATGGCAAAAGATCTTTGCCAGTTATCCCTCTCATAGAGGACTAATATCTAGAATATACAAAGAACTTAAGAGATTTTACACTAAAAAAAACACAATCAAGAAATGTGCAACTGAACAAAATAGACACTTCACAAAAGAAGAGATATAAATGACCAATAAATACATGCAAAAATGTTCAATATCATTAGCAATCAGGGAGATGCATATCAAAACTACACTGAGATTCCGTATAACCCCAATGAGAATGGCAATCATCAAGAAGTCAAACAACAGCATGGTATTGGCAGAAAAGCAGACACATAGACCTATGGAGCAGAATAGAAGACTCCGAAACAAACCCACACACCTACAGCCAATTGATTTTTTACAAAGGGGCTAAAAACACCCAATGGAAAAAGGATAGCCTCTTCAACAAATGGTGCTGGCAAAACTGGCTAACCATATGCAGAAAAATAGAAATAAACCCC
>PVJS01001839.1:0-62891 GCA_004027185.1 Glis glis | reverse complement strand
GCGTGCGCCACCACGCCCGGCTCCTAGGAATGTTATTTTTTTATAATGTGCTTTTAGCCGGGCATGGTGGCGCACGCTTGTAATCCCAGTACTTTGGGAGGCGGAGACTGGAGGATCCGGGTTTGCGGCCAGCCTCAGCTCTCTCTCTCTCTCTCTCTTTCTCTCTCTACCTAGTGAGGCCCTTCGCAACTTTGTGAGACCCGGTTTCAAAATAAAGCATAAAAAAATAGGGCTGGGGGTGTAGCACGGAGGTAGAACGCCCCTGGGTTCAATCCCCGGTACCGCAAAAAAGAAAAAGATAATGTGCTTTTATTGGTGCATTATAGTCTTACCCAGGGATGTTATTAAAAGTTTTATTCAAGTACCTAGATCAACTGAAGAATCACAAATTGCGTAATATGAAATATGCTAAAATATAACAATCTTAATATTTCCATTAAGAGGGGAGTTACTATAAGAGAAATGATGGGTTTGAAAAATGGTGTATTATTTGCAAAATGGTGGCTGGGTAGTAGCCTAGGCACGTGGGGTGTTGCTGGAGGAAGTAGTTTCCTGGGGGTGTGGCCTTAGGGACTGTGCATGTGTCCTTGAATCCCCTTGCTTGTTTACTCTCTCTTGCTTCTGGACTCCATGCGGGACTCTCTCTCCCTCATCCTGCCTCCCGCCTCCATGCCCTGAGCTCTGATGTAACCAGCCTGAATGGACTGAGCCCCGGACTCTCCAGAACTGTGAGGACATAAATCTCCCTTCCTCTCAGAAGGGTGGTGGTCAGATGTGTTGGATTACAGCAGGGAGAATGCTGACCAACACAGTGGCTAAAACAACCAGCATTTACTTCTCATGATTCTGGAGGCTGGAAATTTAAGGTCCAAGCGCCAGAAGATCCAGTGGCTCGTAGGAGCCCGCCTCATGATTTGCAGATGTCTGCTTTCTCATTATATCCTCACACGAGAGCAAAGAGAGAGAAAACAAGATACTTTATCTCTTCTTATAATCCTGTTCATGAGGGCTCTACCATCAAGACCTAATTATCTCCATAAGTCCCCCCCTCTAAATGCTATCAAACTGGGCATTTAAAAGTTTCAACTTGAATTTTAGGGGGCCTAAATATTTAGCCCATCCCAGTTGCCATGATTTATTTTCCTATATATGTGTTCTTTCCTACATGCATGTAATTTTCCCACATAAAATTGCAAGTAAAAGCTTTGACAAGTTCTGTTCACTAGGCCTTTTGCTCTGTCTTGCTGCCAGACTATTTCTGCTACCCTGTGGAGAAGTTGAGGTATGCTTGCTGATGGATGAGATGCCACATAAAAGAGTGGCCCCAGCAGCCCAGGTGAAGCATCCAACATCTAAATAAGTCCATCCCAGACTACCTCGCTAGAGGTAAGCCAATACAGGACAGAAGAACCACCCAACCAACACCCAGGGAGAAAGAGAAAATATAAATCATTGACAGATTTGGTGGTAGAAGATAAAATAGTTCTCTTCTGATTCCTTCTATTGTTAGATGAAATAAAAATCTAGATCATCAGCTCAGAGGGGAAAAGGGTGGAGAAAGTGCTGAGAATCTGAAGACAGAAGACAAAGATATGGAATAATTATCTAAGATGGTAGAGAGTAGATTGACGGAGGAAATAAAGTAGAATTTAACTTGTAAGTTGAGCTTATAAAGTAAGACCAGTCGATATGATTCTGTAATTTTTCCTTAGCCAAGCTCAGCTGACCATGTAGAGGCATAGAGTAGGCAGAAAATTCAGTTTAACAGACTTGGGGGTTTGCCAGGGAATAAATGTGGAGGAAAACAGAGGGGAGGGAACTGATAAGATGGGGAAGGAGAGATGATTGTGGTGGATTTTTAAATCCCTCATTCAGGGTAAGAAGGAAAGAAGAGGAAGGCTGTTGTCGAGGAGGACAATGATGGAAACAATTAATTACAATACAACTGGAATAAAAAAAATATATTGCCACAGATGCTATTGGAGTATACAATCTGGATAGAGAAGAAATGATGCTACCTAAAATTAAGATTTGAAAGTTGTTCAAAATAAGGAAGTGAATAAACTGGGAAGCCAAGATGTTTGATTAATTGTCTGCTTAAATATTGATGTTGCAATTAATGAAAACAGCAAGGAAAATGCTAAATTAGTCAAAATATGATAGAGATGACCTGTATTTGATCATAAAATAGAGGAGTGGCTGATAGTAGGGTCCCAAAGCATGCATTTATAACCAGCTGTGGTATGGGATGCTTTGGGGACAAGGAAAAATGGTCTAGGATTAACAGTGAAGAGGAAGGACAAAATCTAAATCATTAATTTATATATGAATTCAATGAACGTTTATTAGTTTTCAAGTACATTCCAAGCTCTGTCTGAACACTGGTAATGTATTAGTGAATAAACCAGCAGGTCCAGGGTGATAGAATTTGTGTCAGTATCCCAAGAACAAGTTTAACTTTTATATTCATCTATACATGAATTAATATATGATAAATGTATGAAAACTCTAAAATAAATTATATGTATGCACCTCAGTGACAGTGTCTACATGCTTAATATTCATTACGAGTTGTAAATCTCTTGAGAAGGATTAAAGGAAGAGAGTTACAGGCTCCATTAGAAAAGGGAATCAATATCCTCAAGGGATAGCCAGTTTAAGCAACAAGATAAATTGTACATTGAAGAGATTGGGGATATAGAACATTTTGCTGATGAATTCTAAAGCATTGAATTCTAAAGCATGCAGTGAGGGGAGGTCTGAGGAGAGTGAGAGATGAAGTCTGATTCGTGGATAAACAGACAATATTTAGAATATAATGGGCAGCATTTTAGTGGTGACCTAGATAAACAAGATACTAAATCTGACAGAATTAATCCCAATGTCCTTTTAGGAGAAAGTGAATAATCAGTTTCAATTTGGGAATTGGGTACTTAGGTAGTTGTTGGTGGTTAGGACATGAATGTAGATAATGAAAGCCAATATTATTCAGAAAATGAAGAGATAATTTATTGTTGGAGATATCACCAAAATCCTGTGGTCTAAGGTACGCTTATAAATGTGTTAGGAGGGAATAAAAGCAAGGAGTAAGGAATGATTAACATGTGCTTGTTAGCTAAAATGTCATTTGTGTAAGAGAATTATAACTGAGAATGAATATTAAACACCTAGGTAATATTTTGGGCTACAGACATATAATTTATTTTTGCAGTTTTCATATACCTGCTATATTAATTTATATATGCAAAATAGTTGTGTTAAATTTATTTTTGAGATATGGACACTAATATTTTTCTAAAAAGTACATTTAATTTGTCATAACTAGGAAAATAGGCAATGAAATAAATTGTAGGTCATCTCTAAAATTGAACACATTAGATGCTTTAATAAACTCGTCACATACAAGTTTATAAACTGGGTGAAATTAATCAAAAAAATGTTAAGTGACCACTTTCTTGTATACTAGTTATAGCTTTTATATAAATATATATTTTACATTTCTAGGCTCAAATGTTATACCTTTAAAAATGCATATTTAGGTAATTATCATGATTTTCCAATAGTATGTTTAAGTTTTGAAATTGTGGATAAAACATTTTTATTGGATATTTATTAAACAGCGATAAAGTAACTATAATTGACTCATTTTGTATCCTCTACATTGATTTCTAAATGTCTGTATTATTTTACATAAATAAGAAAACTAATTTCTAATCTCTCTAAATTCTTTTGTATCCTTAAGGATTCACATAATTCAGGTACACATTTTACTAAGCAGAGATAAAAATTTTAAATATAACATGTTGGGATACAGCACAACTTAGTATGATTATGTCTAATTCTTATTGCTGAATAGCATTTTAGATTGACTCTTGTTAATGCACATAATTTAAAGTTCATCATTTCATTTTCTTCCTTACTCAAAACAAGAAGTAAACTGACATAGTAACCCACAAACAAATTGAAGCCTCATAGGAAAGTTCACACTTCATGTGAAAACTGCTTCAAACTAAATTAAATGGATGGTTTATGTGTGACAGGTACCTCGAGCTACTGATAAAACTAAGATGCCAATGGGGGAAAATCCAATCTTTGAAGACGAGAAGACTCAGCACCGTTTCAAGTGTCCACCTCACTGGTGGCTTATTACTTCCTAAGGTTCTAAGTTCTTTCCAGTAATAGAGAACTAGGAATCAGTTGTGGTATCTCAGAAAGTTAGACACTCCCAGGAGTATTCCCTTTCTGTCTCTAGAGGTTAGGGTTAATTTTTTGATTGATGGCAAAGTCAGAGCTTGTCTGATGATTTACGTGGCATGGATAACCAGTGACACTTTCCTCCCTCCTGTAAGCTCAGCAAAGACATGAGCTCTGATTGTCCAATTCACTATTTTCTCAGCTCCAGGGATGTGACTGGTGCATAGTGGATTAATGTTGAATTAATGAATAAATAATCACTTTCTAAGTAAGAAGGAACTTTTAGTACTTAGGTGGTGAAATCTAGTTACTGATACAAGAACATATGGGGGATATGAGCAGGAATGACTTTTCTAGAAGGTATACTGCTAGAGACTTTGCTTCTGCAAGGCGCATATGAGGTTGCTGGGTGACCTAAGGTGACACCAGACAATAGTCATTCCATGCTCCTTGACTGACATGATCGGGTCCATTTTTTACCCAGGACACATGTTACCAAGTTCTGTTTATTAATAAATGCTAGAATTTTGCACAAATTCATGTCAGACAATGTGAGGTAACATTTAATATTTTTATGGAAATTATATTCCCAAGTGCTTTAGGAAAACAAACTCCTAAATAGGATGTCAATAAGGTTTCGTATAAAAAATTATTTAGTTTAATTCCACCCAAATGTTCATTCTTGGTATTTTTATAACAGTTTAATTCTTTTAGTTTGATTTGATGAGCTTGGACATTCATTTCAATAGTTATTGAATAGAATCTTAGATTTTATTTAAAAACTAAAAACATTTTAATAATTCACAATGTTTCAGAGGCATGATAATACTTAGTGGTGGCTATCTCAAATAAATGGTTTTGAAAGAAGTTGTGTTTTAAAGCTATAGATAAATCATAAGTAAATATCATTTTCATTAAGTATTTAAAATATTTAAGATAGCCAAATATTTACATACTACTCTAAAATTAATTTTGAGTTGAATATTCAAGCTTACTTCATAAATACTAATTTTATTTATGTATTTATATACTATTGTATATAATTATATTTATGTATTATTGTAAAGTGCTGGCTTTTATATCATAAAGTGCTTTATTTGGTAATAGAGTAAAAATAACCATGTTATCAAATATATGTATTCATTGTATTAGAATATCTTTAGTCATTTATATTCACCCAAATTACTTCTTTTTTTTTTTTTGCGGTACCAGGGATTGAACCCAAGGGCGTTCTACCTCCACGCTACACCCCCGGCCCTATTTTTTTATACTTTATTTTGAAACCGGGTCTCACGAAGTTGCGGAGGACCTCACTTGGTAGAGAGAGAGAGACAGGGAGGTAAAGAGAGAGAGAGAGAAAGAGAGAGAGAGAGAGCGAGCTGAGGCTGGCTGCGAACCCGGATCCTCTGGTCTCTGCCTCCCAAAGTACTGGGATTACAAGTGTGTGCCACCATGCCCGGCCCAAATTACTTCTAATATACAGTTTATTTGGTATATGAGATAACAAACAGAAAGTGTACCTTATTTATTATGTTAGCTACAAGTATATTATACAACACATTTATATGAAATAGTATTTGCTGCATAAAGGTATGGGAATAAATTTTAAAATACTAATGGCATTTATCTCTTTCATCTATTGATCCATGCATATTGATATAAAAGGACATCCACATGGAGTTTATTGCTGTGGACACTAGCTTGAGGCATTCTTCACACATGCGCACAAAACCATATTGGTTAGGAGAGAGCTCAATTTTTAAATCATGGTATAACTTGCTAAATAAAATATGAACTTTAGCTTTAATATATATTTCTTCATAAAATAGGCATTTCTTCAATAATGCTATTAACTATGCACTTGTTGGGGGGAGAATTAAAAGTGAAAAAATATGTGCTATTTTCTTTTTTCATTTTTCATGTTTATTCTATGTGTTTATGCTCAATAATGCTTAGATATCATTTCTAGCCTATATTTCAAGAGGGAACTACTTATTTGAATATAAATGAAAATCCAAAAAGTTGTAATAGTTGATTTATTATCCTGGTGGAACAGGATAAATTAATCACAAGAGGTCAGTTTAAGTATTTTACCGTTTCTCATAATGTAACATAATTATGTTTCCAACATTACTTTAGTAGTCTGTTAATATATACCTTGGGTGCCTTTTCCAGTATAAGAAGGCAAACTGGAGATCTTCACAATACAAGACAGATATTAATGTACCAATAATCCATGCCCTTGAGTCTTAATACTTCTTCTTACATTATTATGTTTTAAAGCCATTAATATTATGTAATATGTCCTTCTTTGCTAGCATAGCCAACTTTGCAAATGAATCATAAAGAACATGAAATGTATTAATGGAATATTTTATATCATAAATACTAAACCCCATTTTTATTACTTTTCTAATAAAAATGTTGTTTTGTAATAAAAAATTTCTCATTTCGGAGTCCAACTTGGTGCATTATTTGCCCAAAGAAATTAATAGAACATATCATTAACAGAAGACAACTCAGTGTAACAGAATCTTAATATTTCACACTTCCCTTTCCTTAATTTTAACTCATTCCTTTACCTATAGCTTTCTTTTTCTCTTATCTCACCCAGCACAGGAGCGATAATTGACCAAAGAATTATTAAATCAAGAAAGAGGTGATGCTAGTGGGCAGAAGGGGACATTCAGTTCCTTTCGTTAGAAATGTTACATGAACAATGAGAAGGCATTCTTCCTTCTATAGCTCTTTCTGAAATGTGAGTTGATGCATCTGGCTGCAAAAGCCTTTTGTAAAGTTTATAGCAATGTCCTCCTATAAAGAGAATGAGCCTTTTGCCTTTCAGGCATCTCAAAATGTAATAAGTCATTTGTTTTTTCTTTCTCTCACAAATCACAATACCTCAGAACTTTCTGTTTGCATTATCTTCCAAATCTATCCAGGATACAAACAATTCCTATTATCGTCACTGGTCCCATGTGGCTCAAACCATCTCCATGTTTTGCTTGGATTGTTGTGGTAGCTTCCCAACTGGGCTTCCTGTTTTACCCTTTCACCCCTTCTCTGCCACTGCCTAATTTTAAAATAGTAACCAGAGGCATCCTATTAAAGTATACAACAGATGGAGAATTCTGCTCAAAACCCTCCAGTGGTTTCCCATTTCATTGAGAATAAAGGTCAAAGTCACTGAAATGGGTTGCAAGGCCCTATGTTAAATGCACACACATGTACCCCCTCCGTTCACTCATCTGCTCACTTTAATCCAGTTATGCCAGCCTCCTCGCTGTTCATCAGGCATATGAGTCTTGCTACCACCATAGAAAAGCTCAGAAGAGCTTGGAATATTGTCCTCCCAGGTACCTACTTGGCTCCTTGCCTCACTTTATTCAGGTGACACAAATGTCAATTTTATAGTATGAGTTACCTTGACTTTCCTGCTTATAATTAACTTCCATTTTTTTGCAATGCCCACTGTTCATTTTCATCTTACACACTTTATTTTCTCTCTATAAATTATATCATCTCTAAATACTGTACATAATTATCTATTATTATTTTTCATTTGGCTTATTCTCTGTGTACCAGTAGAATGCCATCAATATTTGTCCATTTTGCTCACTGCTACAACTTAGTCATTAGAATAACGCATAAATGGCCCAGAGTCCCATTCGGTGACTGCATGTATCTCACAGTCCATGACCTCTGGAAGATGCATGAACTGTTCCACTGGTTTCAGAGTTGTCACTGATGTTAGGTGACCAACTAAATACAACAATGTTCTCTGTTCCCCACCTCCACGATCACAAACACAATGCACAATGGTGAAGAAAGGACAGAATAACTGCTGTACAGACTACAACACAGAAAATAGAAAAATGGGAAATGCAAGAACATCAGTTTTCCTCACTGTGACACAATCCTGGTGTTGCAGGATAACTAGGTCCCTCAAGTTAGGAGACAGACCAGAGCTGGAAGCAGGTTTTTATTCACTAGTGAAGACTCAGTAAGCAATACTTTGGGTCTGAGCACCGATCACTGAACATACAAGCTCTTTTATGTATTGGGTTACCTAATATTGGGGGGGGAGGGGTATGCATGAGATGTGCGTTTTCTAGCTTAAGCATGATGACTGAAGTAGACCAAGCAATTAATCATTATATTGGTTTTCTTTTCACCACTGTGGTAGGAAACCCTGTGCTGGGAAACCGTGAGCTATCCAGTGAGTCTCGTGCTGTCTTATCTTTCAAACTGCCTGTTTGTTGACATCTGAGGGGAAAACTGTGAAGAAGCTTTATCCTTTTCATTTTGCTTTTAGCCAAAAATAGTTTTAAGGACAAAGCCGGGGTCCTGTCTCACTGGGAAGGTATCATGAGGAACTTGGTCCTGGCCCTGAAGACAGTTCCTCAATTGGCAGGTCTCGGTCTCCGGAGGAGCTCGTCTGCCCACTGTCTTAGTGGCTTCTGGCTTTGTCCCGTGGCAGGTTCTTCTTTGTCTGGTATCCCCGATGGCCATATCTGGAGTGGGTGCCAGGGTCTTTGCTTTTCTAGCAAAATGTGCAACACAAGAAATGTACTTCCTTTTGATACAAATTTGGGTCCCTGAAGACTGTTTTACAGTTTCAGGAGTCAAGGAGTTATTAAGGATAAACTCATGGTTTACTTGTCAATATAATTTTCTCAAAAACTTGGTGGGTTTCTGATACATTTGCTTTCGGGGTGCACAATGCAGCAGAAATCATGACGTAGAGAAAATATGGTTCTTAAACCTGTTTTATTTTTTCTCTCGCCATATAATGTTAAGGACATCTGAAACAATACACTTAGATATAAGGACAGCAGATTTATCTTCCATCATTTGGGGTCCAGAAGCTATTGAATTTTACAAGTCCCTCTGTCCTCTTCCATCCTTGTTATAAACCACTAAATTCTTGCCTGTGTGATATCTTGTTAAAGCAACTCGGGCACCTTCACTCAGCAAAATTTTGGCCATTTCCAACCTCTTTCCTCCAAGCTAGAAGGTAAGCAGGCACAGGATCTGCGATATAGCTGCTTAGGCAAATACACAGCTACCTTAGAAGAAAAGCAGCCAGGAGTTTACCAGAATACCTGACAGGATATTATACATAGCAGATGCATTGCATATTCTATGATTGCTTCAGAATTGCTACATTTTTTAATTATTTATAATCTCATCGAAGGCAGTGATTGAGTCTGAAATTTTTCTTATGTCGGTAACACAGCCCAACAATGTTAAGTCATTTCATGAATACTTACTGATTAATGTTATGCACAAATGCCTAGAAACACAAATTAGTTTTTATAGCTGAGTGAGATCTTTTCTGATTTCCTTATTCCATTTTCATCATTGTATAGATTCATGTAGGATAAGACAGCGTAATTATATTACAGTTTGAATGCAGATAGGACAGACACACTTGGAGCACTCTTCATTTGCACTTGTGGATTTATGCAAGTAAATGACCATGCGCCAAGCACCCAGTGCTCAGGAGACAACAGTCATAACAGTCGTATGTGTGTGTGTGTGTGTGTGTGTGTGTGTGTGCGCGCACGTGCACGCACACATGTGCATGTGTGTGTATGTTTTTGACTGATTTTTAGAGTGTATTTGAAAACTGAAATCACTGATCACTAACTAAAACACATACATGTCTTCTTATATATAGTCATTCAGAAGATCATCAAAGTTCTGCCATTAATTACTCATAGAACCTTTGTAGCATGCAGACTCATCCAGACCGAGGGTTTAAGGATTATTACTAGCACTTAGTAAATATGAATCTTTATCTGGATTTTTACATTGATTATGCTTGACAGTGATCCAACACTTTGGTAAGGAAGTAAATGGATGGTCTTGCCAAATAACATCCAATTTAGGAACAGCTGCGGGGCAAGGGATATGGTATCAAATAAATCATACTCAAGACTAGGAAAGGAGCTCAAAGGGAAGGGTAGATGGTAACAAAAGAGAAT
This sequence comes from Glis glis, assembly GCA_004027185.1. Classification (NCBI taxonomy): domain Eukaryota; kingdom Metazoa; phylum Chordata; class Mammalia; order Rodentia; family Gliridae; genus Glis; species Glis glis. The sequence continues at coordinate 52,707 of PVJS01001839.1, read as the reverse complement.
ATATTCTAAACTCTTTCTTCTCTGGTGAACAGTATCATTCACCAATATAAATCATTTTTCATTAGGAACTATGTGGCAGCAAGATAAGAGTATATGACCTATATGACCCAGCCAAGCCCAACTTCTAGCAACACCCAGCTTACCTAAATAAATAACCTTTCCCTTAAGTCCTTAGGACAGTTCAAATAATCTGTGAAGTTCCAAAGCGAGGCACTAGCTTTAGACATATACACACAGTATTGATCCATGAGTAATTACAAATTAGAACTTGTTGTTTTGATTGTAACTCTGAAAAATATAACAATAGCTGCTATAGAAACAATCAATATCCCTCTCTTAAATGTCAAAATTTATCTACTACTCCAGTTTTCATATTTGTACAATTTTTGTCATTTATGATAAAGATGAGCTTTTGACATTGATAGGAAATTTGAAATTTAAAGGATTTGGCATCATTCAGGAGTAATTTTGATCTGTATGTCAATATAAGTAGGACTCACTAGGAAGACAGTATTTGGATATCAGGGACATGGGGAAAAGTTGTCAAGTCAAAGTGTTTGAAATCATTCTAAGTAGGGCTTAGTCAATTGATAATTGGTTTTTAACCATAGTTTAGTTTAAACATTCTAAATGATTAAGAGATTGGAAGATATATTTTAGAATGGACTACAGTCTTCTATTAGAATCTTCATGAAAGTCAAAAGTGATAAAAATTAAAATCAGATACCAGTGTTAAAATTCCAGTAACCAATTATAATAAACATTTATGAAATATGGTCATATAAACTAGAAGCATAATAGAATCAAGAAATATATATGACTGATTATTCCAGATAAAATATCACTCATATGAGAATTAAAATATGCCTTAATTTATCACTATTTTAGATAGAAATAGGTCTAAAATGTATTATTCAAAGCCATGCTTTCTCATACAGAATATGCCAAACAGTGTTCAGCTGTAGTTTTATAACTCTAGTGGATTATGCTATTTATACACCTATGCTTAGATCTGCCAAGGTCCAGAGAGAGAACCTTCACTTTTTTTAACAAGAATTTAAGCCAGGCATGGTGGCACATGTCTATAATCCCAGTACTTGGGAGACTGAGGCAGGAGGATCACAGGTTTGAGGCCAGCATGTGGCAACTTATCGAAGCTGTGAAGCTAAGGTTGCAAGAAAAAAAACCCTAGCTTTAAAAACACCAGAAACATGAAATGACAGCAAGGTAAGGCCTCTAGCTGCGAGCTATGGAGCCAGGCTGGAAGAGGCAGTAAACCGCCCATTGCAATCAGCAATGTGGCAGGGGCAGGGCTGCCAAGGCCCTTTGGAGATTCCATATACCACCATGTTCTATGGATGCCAGAAGTGGAGCTGCAAGATCAAGTGCTTGCCCTGCCGGATTTTGTTACTGTCGTGGTCCCATCCCTTCTTTCTATGGCCCTATTCCTCGCTTTAGGGATGCAAATATTTACTCTTTGCCATTGTATATTGGATGCGTGCAACAGCATTTTATTTTGGTCTTCATTGTCTTTTACAGGGGGTCACAAGAGTTCAAAATGCATCTCAGAGGGGACTTCGGGACTTTTCAGTGATGCTGGAACTGTTAAGACTGTGGGAACTCTTGGAGAGCACTAAACACATTTTGTATTCTGAGCTGGGCGTGAGCTCTTTAGGGGCCAGAGGTATAATGTTATAGTTAGATATAGAATGGCCCCTTGAAGAGCTGATAAATTGGTGTTTGGAGTTGCTGTAATTGAGTCTTAAGGGTTATAATCCCAGCAGTGGGATTTATTTGGGTGGTGGCCTGGGCTGGTAGGGTGTGGCTGGAGGGGGTGGGTCCTGGGGGTGTGGCCTTGGGGATTATTTATGGTCCTCTTCCCCCTGATCACTGTCTTGTGTCCCACCCCCATGATGTGAGGAGCACAGCCCATGTGCTCTCCCTGTCTCTGTTTCTAACCGCCATGCCCTAAGATCCCTGGTATCTGACCTCACATGAACTAATGTGTGCATGTAAGATGTTGATACCCTGACATATATCAAAATGTATAATTACAATGCATCAGTAAATAAACATAAAAAAATAAATAAATAAATCTTCTTTCCTCTAAGTTTAGATTATAGCTGTAAGAATGCTAACCTGAACAATGGGTGACAGAAATTTTGATACTGTGAACATAATGCATTTTTTAATCTTGAATTAAGATCGAAACATAAAATTTTTACATACACATAATGTCAAATAGCAATTTCCATACTATAAATCATATTATTTCCTCCAATTTGTAAATTGCTAAGAATTCACAATTAGGAAAACATGGTGTACCAAAATTAAACAAAAGTCAAGTAATTATTTCCATTGTATTCATTTCTGTTAAATTAAATTCAATAGCACAGAGAGACAGCATAGCCTGTGGAAGGCAGAACTAAAAATCTAACTCCTTAAAATCAGTATTTGTTTCTATCCTGCTTAAAACAAACAGCTTCCCAATGAAGCAATTCTAATCTTATTATACAGGCTTGATCTTGCTCCCTACATTTAGAAAGGAATTATTATATCAACAAAGATTAATGGAGTTAGAAATGGATTTCACGAAGATTATTTAAGTAGCTCTATAATCTTATCAACTAACAGTTTCTTTTAATGTATCCCAGTGGTAGGCACTGAGGGAAAAAACGTTATTTATGTATGTGTGTGTGAATATATATATATATATATATATATATATATATATATATATATGTTTCCTAGTAGAAAAAAAAACTTATTTATGTATATATATAGAGAGAGTGGGGGGGGAGAAAGAATGTGCACATACACAGGCTCTTCTTACCTGTTAACATCCCAGATTTTACTACTTGTATCCAGTGAGGCAGATGCCACGAAATCTCCACATGAGTGCCACGAGCAGGACCACACTGCATGGCCGTGTCCTTCAAAGGTCAACAGGCAATCGCCTTTAGACAGGTCCCATAATTTAACTGTAGTGTCACCGCTTGAGGTAGCCAACTTGTTGCCACTGTTTGTAAGAACATAAAAAGATAATTTGCTTAAAAAGTAATTCATAATTAATTAACTTTATGAATGGCTATATTCTGTGAGTAATGTGTATGTGTGTATATCTAAGTTATTGTCACTTTTAGTGGCATATCTAATTGACTCAATCTTATGATCTTAATTGGATCTACACAATTACTTACTTGAATTGTTTAGTAACTCAAGCTGATGAGAGAAACTGCTACTATGCAGTTTTAGAGTAGTTTTAGATTCTAGATTATTCTCCAATAACCCACTAAATTAGTGTCTTTGTCACCGTGTACTGGGTTTAAGGTCATGTCTTAGCCTCTATAGATAATGTGTCCACAAAGTTATGGAAATTTAGACATGGGCTACAATGATTTATAAAACACAATGCACTATGAAACAGGAAGTCAACATTGTTTATTTATGTTTGGTTAATTAATTGCTCCAGATGTATAGTTTGGATGATGAAGAAAGAAGGGAATCAGGAATGAGATGGCTTTTGAGCTAGATCATGAGAGATGAAAGAGTTTAAGTGCTAGATAGTTGAGGATGAGTCACAGGATCTTCCTTTAGGTAATTAGTAGATGTTTACAAAGTAATGGCTTCAAATGGCAGGTACAGAGCTAGTTTGAGCAATGAGTATCAGTAATGTGAGCAGAGACGTCTAGTTTTTTTAGTAAAATATCTGCTGCTAGAAAATGTCACTTTCATCATCTCCACGTCCTTCCGCAGGGCGTGCTCCTGCTATGTGCTCCCTCAGTAACTTTCCCTCACTGAATAGTAAGGAGCTATCCATTTGCCCTCCTCCCCACACTGTGTTTTATGATGGAGAAATATGTTTCTCTTTCCTGTTTCTACAGCATCAAGCAGTATGACTGACCAATTGAGATATGCAGTAAATGCTTCAGAATGAATAAGTATGCGAATGAGTGCATGAATGAAGTCATTCTATAAATGAACAAGAAAAAGTGTGTGGCATTTCTACAAGAGGAAATGACAAGATCAGGAAAGTGTTTTTGTTTGTTTGGTTATTTTTATTGTAAGAGGGAAATAACATTTTTATCTGCATGGGCGAAATAGCTACACTGAGAGGGAGAGCTTGAAGGTGCTACAAAGATGGTGGATTATAGATTGAAAACATTTTCATTAAAATTAGAAAAGGATATCTACTTTATTTTTCAGGTAACATTATTGAAAAAAATTGCTCTATGATAGGTAATCCTTCATCAATAGATAGGCAATAAAAAGCACTTGTTTGTACATATGTTGTCATATAGAATTTGATTATAAATATTTAGCACCAAACAACATGATTGTCTAAAAAATTCAAGCAAACATAAAACCATAAAATTATGCAGGCATGCCATTCACTAAAATGTATCTTTCCAATGAGATAGCATGCTATTATGAACCAAAGTCTTGGTCTAGGACAAGAATTACTGTGGCATATTTCTGCCTGTGGCTTAAAAACCCTCTCACATCATTTTAATACACTTCCTTCTTCAAACCATGTACCAAGAGAAACAAAAATCATAACTAATAATTGCAGCTTAAATTAAGTAGTATTATTTCTTTATAAGTGCCATAAACTAATATCTTGTCAGTAATAAATATAAACAATAATCTTATAAGCTTTTAGTATACTGAGAATAGAACTTATGTGTATGAATTCAACTAAATTAATTATTAATTATTAATTATACTATTCAAAATAGTATAATTTATTTTAAAATATAATTTATGAATTTCTGAATATCCTTTTGAAATGCCTTTGCCTTTCAAAAGACATCTTTGGAATGTGAAAAACTAAACTTCAGTTTTATGATAAAATGCAGGATATTTCTGAGAGCTGAGACAGAACAGTACACTAAAATTTAACAGTGAGCGCCAAGTGCTACAAAGGCAGGGTTTCCCTAGGCTCCATACGAGTACGAGGAGCCAAAATCCTATTTTTACCCCTCATCCCTAAAATTCATATGTTGAAGCCCTAATTCCCAATGTTGATGGTATTTGAGGTTGTAATAGTTTGGATCTAGAATATTCCCTGAAGAGCTCATGCATAAGGCAATTCAGCAATATTCAAAGGTGAAATAATTAAATTATGAGGGCTCTAACCTCATCAATGTACAAATTCATTTGATGAATTAAAAAATTTTTTATGTTCATTTATTGGTGCATTGTAATTATACATTTTGATATATGTCAGGGTATGAACGTCATACATGCACACATTGCACATTTAGCCCTCCCTCCAATCCCACCCTATTCCCTCCCCCTTCCCTCCCTTTCATGCTCCGGATAGTGATTGAGTCTTATAGGTTTGTGTACGTACATCATATTCATTTGATGAATTAAAATTTGAATGGATTTACTAGGTGGTAACTATAGGCACAGGGAGCATGGCTAGAGGAGGTGGGTCACTGAGGAGTATGTATGTCCCTGGGCCATTCTTATTGCTTTCCACTTCTTGACTGCCAGCATGTGAGCAGCTTTCCTCTCCATGCCCCTCCACCATGATGTTTATGCCTTGGAGCCAATTGGACATGGACTAAATCTCTGAAACTGTGAGCCAAAATGAACTTTCTGCCCTCTTGTTAGGTGTTTTGGTCACAGCAATATAAAACTAGCTAATACAGAGGTATAGCTTAATGAGTGTGGGGCTCTGTAAAGAAATTAATGTCCTTATAAAAGGAGAAAGAGACTGGATCTTACTTTTGCCCTGCATTGTGAGGACACAACAAGAAGTCAGCCACTTGCAAGTCAAGAAGAGGGCCCTCACCAGAACACAAAATATCGGCACCCTTATCCTGGACTTCCAGCCTCCCTAACTCTGAGCTATGAATTTCTATTGCTCAAGCACCCAGTCTATAGTATTTCACTTTGGCATCCCAAATTAAATGAGGCAGTGGATCCAGGTTATGGGTATTTAGTCAACCAAATATAAACTTATAAAAAATTACCAGACATGTAATAAGAAATAAGAAGCTATGACTGAGGATGGGCTGGTGTAATCAACAAAGGCTTATACTCTGAAGAGCTCTAGTTGTTGTAATTATAAGGTACAAAATATAATGTGACTATCAGTGAAATGTATAAAAAATTATCAAAACTGACAAAGCAATGAAAGGATATAAAGTGAATCAAGCCTATCTGCAAAAAGTAGAACATTTAGAAAATTTGAAACTCTAATTATTGAAATTAAGAAGTCAGTGAATGGGTTAAACAGCAGATTAGACACAGCAGGAGAGTAACTACATTGAAAGATAAATCTGGAATTTTACCAACGAAATATCTTTAAACAGCTATGAGGAAATAATGTTCCTGAAGAATTATCAAAAATCTCGCTCAAAACAAGTGCAAATAAAATGTTCCAGCTAACCAAAGCATGCCTCCCCTGCAGGAGGTGGGGGGGAAGAAGAAGGATCCCAGAAGGAAGATGTAAAATGAAAGAATGATGAACAAATAATCTGGTGAACATGTAAGTATATCCAAATATTTGTGTAGAAAAAATAATAAAAATGTTTACAAAATAAGTAAACAACAATAATATTGACATCTGTGATCATATCTTGTTCAGAAAGGAAGGTAAGACATTGATGAATTTTAGACTTTACTAAATTAAGTCTGCATGGTAAAATGTCAACGATAACCACTATAAGAACACAAATAGAGTATATGATTTCTAAACTGGCACAAGGAAAAAGAAATGGTTAGAAAGTAACAACTATAAACATCTAATTCATCTCCCCCCAAAAACAGGAAAAAAGAAAAGAACACTAGAATAAGTGTTACAAAGAGAAACAAACAATACAATTTTAGGAAGAAATCCAAACACACAAATAATACCAATAACTATAAATAGACTAAACTGTAAATTAAAAGACTAAGATTCTTTAGGTTTCCTAATAAAAATAACAGATTTAGCCAAATGTTTCTTATGGGGGTACCCTAAACTACTGAGGACAATACAAAGGTTGAAAGTAAATTAAAAGATACCCAGGCAAAAGGAAATGAAAATACAGATGAAATTAATTAGAGAAAATAAAAAAGACCTTCAGGCCACTATGGGAGGTGGCCTTGGGGATTGTGTCTATTCCTGGCTCCCTCCCTCTCCCTCTGCTCCTGCTGCCATGGCTAAGCCTGCTTTTTCTCCTCCACCATGCCCTAATGCCCTGCTGCTAAACTGTTCTGCCATATTGAGGTGCTGATCATGGACTGGCCTCTGAAACTTCTGAAATCATGAGCCCTAAATAAGCCTTTCTTCCTCTATGTTGTGCTTGCAGGTGTTATGGTCACAATAACAAAAAAACTCACTAAAGGCAGGGTCAGAGAATCAGAGAATCATAATTTTATGATAGGTAGTCTTATGTGTCAATTTGACCAGACCATGATATTTAGTTGAATCTCAGTTTAAATGTCTCTGTGAAAGAAAATTTAGATGAGATTGACATTTAAATCAGTAGACTTTGAATAAAGCTGATTACTCTCTATGATGTGAATGGGCGTCTTCCAATCAGTGAACACCTTGAGAGAGAGTTTCCCCCATGAAGAAGGAATTCTGCCTCCCTACTGGCTTCTGATTCAAGCCGCAGCATCTAACATCAATTCTTCTCTGGGTCCTTACCAGATAGTCTGCCCTGCAAATTTTGGATTTGATAGCCCCTACCATTACATTTGCCAATTTCTTAAATCAATCTCTCTCTCTCTCTCTCTCCACACACACACACACACACACACACACACACACACACACATATACTATTGGTCCTATTTCTTAGATAACCCTGATGAATTATGATTAGCAGGCCAAAAGTTTGCTGGCAAACAGGTGTCATAGAGAAATTTTTGCACAGGTCCTCCATTATATACAATCTCCAGATATACATATTGTTCATTGAAACACTGTTTATATTAGCAGAAACTGGAAATAATCCTAATAACATTACAGTACCATGGAAAATAAAATATGAGGAAGCCAGACAATGGATATTACAGGGCAGTGGAAATAAAATACAGCTGCATAACACAATGCAAATGAAAATACTATCTTAAGAAAAAAATATGATTCAGATTATGACATACAATTTGATATATCTTAATAAAGTAAAAAATATATATTCAAATATAAAATGTATGTATATCATTATATGTATGGATACATGCATAAGCAATAACATTATTTTTAGAAAAACAAGGTGATAACACTCGAAATGTTCAGGTTCATTTATTATCTTTAGGTGTTAAGTAGAAGGATGTATCAAGAAAGAGAAGTAGATAATTTCCATCATATAAAAATTATAACTATTGAGTAGCTACTGTTAAGTAACAAATGACTCCAAATTTCAGTGGTTTAAAATAACAATTAGGGCTGGGTGTGGTGGTGCACGCTTGTAATCCCAGTACTGGGGAGGCTGAGACAGGAGGATCTCAGGTTCACAGCCAGCCTCAGCTACTTAGTGAGGCCCTCTGCAACTTAGTGAGATCCTATTTCAAAATAAGGAATAAAAAATAGGGCTGGGGGTGCAGCTCAGAGGTAGAATGCCCCTGAGTTCAATCCCCAGTACTGCAAAAAACAAAAACAAAAAACAATTAGTTCCCTTTTGCATATGGTTTGTAGATCAGCTGGGAGACAGCTTCAGGCTGTGGCAGGTCCTATAGCTCTGCTTCCCAGGGCAGGTGTGCTGGAGCAATTCCACCCACACCAAGTGCATCCCCAGGCTGAGTATGAAGACACCGTGACCACTCAGTGGAAGATTTTATGACACTGGAGAATCACAGCAGAGCACGTCCCACCATGGACACACCTTCCATTTGCTTGGTGGATACCTCCCAACATCCCATTAATCCAAACAAGTCACATGATCCAACAGAAAGTCTATTGGTGGAAAAGTTAGTGAGAAATGGGGAAATGAAGATGGAATCATTTGAATAATGATCCAATTTACCACAGTAATTTTGTACTAGTTATAGGCTGCGTTTTTCAGGTATTTGTTTTCTTATTTTATAATTTATAAGTTATACCTATATGTCACATTTTTTCTTACACTTAAATTATTTCCTAATAATATTAAATATAATTCTACCTGAAAAAAACAAAAAGTATCATTAAAAAGCTAGATACTGGGTTGTTGGTTTTCATTATGAAATCAGAATATGTATGACTATCAATAACATTGACAATTGTATATTGATCTCATTTCTTTTCTACAATAAAACTAAAAGTGTTATTCAGCCAGACATGATGGTGCATGCCTGTAATCCCAGTACTTGGAAGGCTGAGACAAGAAGATCACAGGTTTGAGGCCAGCCTCAGCAACATAGTGAAACCCTGTTTCAAAATAAAATAGTGCCAGGGGTGTAGCTCATAGGTAAAATATCCCATTAACCCCCCCCCCGACATTGAATTAACTAATATATTTTAATAGACCTTTTGGCATCAAAGAGAAATAAGCAAAGAAAAGTAATAAATAATTACTAATTATAAAGTATTTCAATACTATTATTCTCATTAAAACTATAGCATCTTTCAGGTAAATATAGCTCATAAACTAACCTAGCTAAAACATTATAAGTTGCAGGAATTGTTAGTTAACTTAGTAGTACATGGTCTTCAAAATAGTATGTTGTATATTGATAATATATCCCTATATGTTAAGCACATATTCAAACTGTGTCCATCTCTCCACAAATAACTTTTTTAGTCACTTTAAAAAACTTCCTATACTCTCTTCTTGCTAAATGTTTCTCACATTGTTCTGCTTTCTAATTTCAGTGCTAATTCCATAAAAGTATATTCCCTTTCAATCCTTTTCTTTCTTCCTATGGATATCATTTCTGGGTGAAAAATGCTTCAGACTTTGCTTGGACGCTAAGTGCTCTGAAACATTATTTTGTAGCTTATAAAAAGTCTGTAAATAAATCATATCAAGTTTGGATCAAACCAACTTATACTTTGCAAATGATAAACATTAGTTATTTATTTTTAGAAAAACATTATATTTCCTGTAATTGTTTAAGTCCACATTTTGCATATTCATATATAGATATGAATTATAGTTAATATAATTCATATATTCATCATAATGTAATTCAGAGTGATAGACATACATGCACACAGTACTTGGTGAGCTTCCTCCCAGCTCGCTTCTCACTCCCTCCCCTTCTCCATATATGAGATTGAGATTGGCATTGGTATTCTCACATATATACATAACATCAGTGTAAGTGTATGTTCTTTATGTAGATTCTTGACATTTTTCAGATTTCAGTACATAACTGCAGAAATACTAGAGCTTGTTACTATTGAAAATGACTTTAATTTTGAGAACTAAATATATCGCAGGCCCCAAATTGATGCTAATCACTTTTTCGAAGCAATGTGCTGAAGTATTTCATGAAAGAAGGGTGGAGAAGGAATCAATGCCTCTTGTTTAACAAAATAGGAAGTGGAAAGTATAGAAGCAAGATGGCACGGTTGCTTTTCATTCTGGCTCTACTAGATGATCCACAAGACCTTGGACAAGTCACTTAATACTTATACTTAACATCTCTGAAACTTGTTGCCTTTACTTCAAAATATGGATGATAAATTTTTTCAATATATCTTTAAGGGTCATTTCAAAGGTCTAATAAGAGAATTCCTTCAACACATTTTTAATTCTTGGTACTCCTCACGCTTGAGATTATTTTTAAAAATTATTCTCTTGTGATTTTTAGTTAAATTCTTCTGTATAATTGCTTAGCTCTATTTCCATAAGTAGTGGAATAAAGTAAATTATTGCCACTATATTGTAGCCCCATTTATCTGTATCTATCTACTTAATAAGACTATGTGACTTTGCAAAAATACTATCAGTCACAATGTTCTCAGTTACCATACAATATATTATGCAGCAGAATAACATATAACCAACATTCAATTCAATGAAAATACGGTCTTGCGTTAAATTTTTAAGTGAAAAGGATATGATTTTGGTTTCACTGATCTCCTAAATTAATTATATGAGGAAAAACTCACTTTTAGAGTTTACATAATTTGAAAAATTAAGACATATTTAAGATACATTTAGTGTACACAGTTTGTGAGAGCTCTGCAAACTCTCACTTGAAACAAAAGGACTGCCTTCATGCAAGTTCCTTTAAATGCTTAGCCTTTGATACAGAGCTGCGAGCTGCATATGGGCTGAGGGTGGGGGGTAACAACGTTGGGAGAGGATAAAGCAAGACCAGTACAAATCTACACAGAGAATGGTCTTGGTTGGACTTCTGGTGTAAACAGTTCCTACATCCAAGTACTCTTACCTTCACTCCCAAATGATATGCTACTTTTGTGAATACACCAAGAAAGAATTACAAACAAAACAAACTGAGAAGACAGCATTGTGTGCAGATGATACAAATTCTAGCAAAATGAGAGAGGGACCGTGGGGAGCTCAAGGAAGAACAGCAACTGCATGAATAGCTCAGAGAAGGTCAGGAAGTGTGATCAGAAGGCGACTCAATTCAAGAAACAAACACAGAGAGGAGAAACATATTTCCATGGTGATCGACAAAGTCCTAGGAACACTGGTAATAACTTTGCATTGACTTTCTTGCTGATGGACTCTAGATGTTTCCTTTAAATGTCCTAAAATAAGAGGGCGGGGAGAGACCATGCAGAACAGCAAGGAAAGAGAGGAAGCTGCCGAGGAAGGCCTTCCTGCCGCTCTCCAGAACTGCTGCCCTCTGCTGGATGGACGAATTACAGCTCCAGGCCAGCTCAGTTTACACAAGAATGGCAAGATGCTTGCAACCAGCTGAGATTCAGCCTTCAAATATAGGATTTTGGTCTCCATAGTGTTTCGTTTGTGGCATTATTTCTTTTTTTATTGAAAGACCTTGCAAATGAGCAACATGAACAAAATCCTGTGGAGCGCAGTAGCAGCGCTGCTTCCTGGGCATGTGCTTTCCTCGGAACTGCTCCCACCTTGCCCTATGCGGTACCTGCTTCTTCTCTCGTTCACACCATCTGCTGGTCTTCTGATTTTTTTTTTTTTTTTTTTTTTTTTTGCGGTACCGGAGATTGAACCCAGGGGCGTTTTACCTCCGAGCTACAGCCCCGGCCCTACTTTTTATACTTTATTTTGAAACCGGGTCTCACAATGTTGTGGAGGGCCTCACTAAGTAGCAGAGGCTGGCCGCGAACCCAGAGCCTCCTGTCTCAGCCTCCCAAGTACTGGGATTACAAGCATGCACCACCACGCCTGGCTGTCTTCTGATTTTTCAATCATTCGTTTACTGTCAATTCGTGTAAGCATCGAACACCCTCATTAGAATACACTTATAATATGAATCCTAATATTACGTTTAAACTTCCTCCTAGTTTAGGTCCAAAGAAGCCTGAGGGCAAGTGTCGACAATGTTTTCTTCGCAAATCTGTGGTGCAATCTTAAGGCACATGAGCAGTGGAGAGTAGAAAGGACAGAGAGGTAGGCATAACCAGAACCTCTTATTGTTGTGCTTAGTGGTAAACCAGTTAGTCCACATGTGTGAAGGGACCACAGCTGTTTTGCTCACTGTTGAGTCCTGTACACCTGGCATACTGTATTTACATGACAAACTATGAACTGGATGAATACATGAATGATGTATGTACTAAGGAGGGAGGGATTCCAATTGGAAATAGATTTGAAATCGGCATTCCCCACATAATTTAGGGTTGCATATATGCAACAAGTTTATGTAAAATGCATACATATAATGTGGTACAGAGGATAGAGTTACAAAAATACCTACATGTTATTAATTCTTTTTATTCTGTTTTACTCTTTTTACTGAAGTTATGTTTAGGTTGCAATAAAGAAGAACATAATTTTATTAAACTTTATATAGAGATCAAGAATAATGATCCTGCATAGGAAATAAGATAGAGATATCCTCAGAATTTCTTCAAACTTTCAAGGGTTAATTTAAATCTTTGGAAGCCCTTTATTATTTAGTTTTTTTCTTGCATTACACATACTTCTGGGTAGACTCTAAGTTATCATGAATGTATGTGTTTGTATGTGACACTGAAATTCAAAACATAATCTTTGCTAATCAGAATATTTTGATGTATATACATACTTAAATGCTGTTCTCATCTTTTTTAAATTAAATTTCTTTTCATGCCTTAGGTTTATTTTGTCTAGAAAAAAATATTTCCAGGATGTTAAAACTAAATATTTTAGCTATCTCAAGACGGCTACATTTGAGGCTTCCTTTTCTTTTGACAAACATGTTATAGTTCTTTAAAAAATCTTAGTTTTGTATAAAATATTGAGTAATTAAAAATCAGCATTTAATTGATATGTCTTTACCTTATTAAATAAGTATTTTATCTGATATATTTACTCATTCAACAAAACTAAGCTAATATTTACTATGATACAACCATGTCTAGACCCATAGTATTGGCAAAAGATAGTTAAACCAGGAAGACATAAAATTCATGTTCTACTGAAGGGAGAAATTAAGTAATCAAGTAAATGATAGTTTCAGCCGGGCGTGGTAGCACACACTTGTAATCCCAGTACTTTGGGAGGCGGAGACCGGAGGATCCGGGTTCGCGGCCAGCCTCAGATCTCTCTCTCTCTCTCTCTCTCCTTAGCGAGGCCCTCTGCAACTTCATGAGACCCGGTTTCAAAATAAAGTATAAAAAATAGGGCCGGGGGCGTAGCGCGGAGGTAGAACGCCCCTGCATTCAATCCCCGGTACCGCAAAAAAAAAAAAAGTAAATGATAGTTTCAAGTAGTAATAAAACTGCATGAATGAGATGAGATAGTAAGACGGGAGCTCAGGGTTGTACTGCAAGGAGGGTCTGTATGAGCTAAAACCTGAAGGACCAGAATGAGGGACCATAACAAGTGCCAAGGCCAATGTCCTAGGGAAATAGAACGCGGAGTTCTGGGTACAGGCCAAGTTGGGCATGACTTGCTCCAAAGCTCAAGGTGAATGTGGCGGTGGGTGGGGGTGGAACAGATAAGGGTGAAGATGTTGGAGGCCTGAGAAGGAGGAGGAGCCAGACCACACAGGCCCTTGGAATTTAGCCTAAGTGCCAAAAGACTCCAACACAGGAGATCCATTCATTCATTTCTTAGCTAAGCTAATTACAATGCTCCAGACATTGCAATCCAGCTTCCCCTTGGGTTTCTACAACAACAAGCATGCTCCCCAGGACACCCGTCTACACTCTGTCTCTAGCACAAGGATGTTAGTTCACTATTTCCATGGCTGGTTCCATGACTTCAGTGTCGTCCTATTCTCCACCTTCACTTTATCATGAAGGCCATCTCTGAAGACCCCCTTAGAACTATATCTCCCCAACTTTTTGCCTCTCTCCATTCCCCTGTACTGCTTTATTTTTTCCATAACACTTATCACCATCTGAGAATTATACATCACTTATTTATTATCTCTCTCCCTGATGATTGAATGTGTAACCTATATGAAGGCAAAAACTTTTTTTTTTAATTTAGTGCTATATCCCCAATGCCTAGCATGGTGCTTGGCATAAAGACACTCTTAATAAACAGCTGTTGACTCAACGAATCAGTGAATGAAACATGATTATTAACATAATATAGTCCCCAAACTCTTATTTCTAATAAGTAATTCAAACACTCCAAATTTTATAAGCACAAACAAAATTACAAGCAAATAGATCCTATGCTCCATTTTGACACTGGATATTTAATTTGGATATTTATTTTCTTTAAGAAGCTTTATTTCATGATACAGTAAATTGTTTCCTTCTAAATTTTGTCCAAGTTATTATACATATAAAATTTCAGAACAGGCTGGAGGATAGCATCATACATCCTTAGAAAAATAATATATCCCCCACCACTTCATTTGTTTTTTGGACAGATGTATGCCATAAATAAATTCAGTGAATAAACAATAGCTCCCATAATGTAAATTGTAAAGATAATATATCTTCTATTCTTAGTGAATAGTCAAGTTCACTAAGTATTTTTAGGGCAAAAAAATGGCATCTGAGCCATTTATTTTTTATTAGTGCAATATAATTATACATCATAGTGAGATTCAAGGTGATCCTTTCATTTCTGCATTCAACATCTCTTGGCATGGTTCCTCCTAACCGCATCCTGCTATCCCCCTCCTACTTCCCAGTACATACTAGTACGGTTGTTAGTGATACCTTCATATATGAGCATAATATTGGTCTGTTTCCTTCCTAAAGTCTCCTCCCCCCTTCCCCCTTTCCCAGATCCCCTTTCACTATTCTGGTCTCACTAATTAACATGAAGTTCCTTTTTTTCCTATTTTCTCTCTTGCTTCCACATAGAGAGAAAACATGAACACGAACCTTGACTTTGTGAGACTGGATGATCTCACTTAGCATAATGCTCTCTAGTGCCACCATTTTTCTACAAAGGACATAATTTTGTTCTTCATTTGATAGAGTCATGAAAGTATTCCAAACTCCAAAAAGTATTCCAAACTCCAAAGTGTGAACTATACCAGTAGCCTCCACACTGTTCTTCCTGGTTTTTTTCCTTGTCCTTCAAGCTTTTTTCTGCACAGACACCCAAACGATCCTGTTTATACCACTTCTCTGCTTCCCAGAGTAAAAGTTCAAGCCTTAACTATACAATAAGGCCCTTCACAATCCACCTACCATCAATCTATAGTTACCACTCTTTTTCTCTTAGTGCTCATTCCCTTTCTCGCTACTGAAGCCACAAGGCCTTCGCATTCACTATTCTTTCTTCCTAGAATGTCCTTTCCCAGACAACCAGTGACAGGTGCCCGTTCTTTCTTCAGGCATGTATAGAAAGACACATCAGGGAAGCCTGGCTAAGGTAAAATTTCACCCCTGACACCACTATGCCCTGTTCACACTTTGTTATTGTTGTTTTAGTAGTACTTATCCCTTTAAAATTACTGTGATTACAAACTATAAAACTATAAGCTTACTGATTTCTCTTGTTAATTATCTGTTCTCAGGCCCCCACAGTTTTGTAGCCCTCTACTTTAACCTAGTTCATTATTCTCTGGTATATCCATAGGTAATGAATGCCTTTAAATTAAATGTTATCCTTTGCCTAAATCTAGCTCTTAGAGGAGGTGATTTATTAAAAGCCTCTATCCCACCATCATGCAGAGTTTAAAATTACCATCTCTCTGGGCCTAGAATGGGAAGACCCAGCCCTTGACCCCACTCCTCCCAAAGCTCAAGGAGATGCCTTGTTTGCATTCTGTCTAGGAATCAGATTATTCTCTCATAGCTCCAGAGACAAGACCTCTCCATTTCTAAACCCATTGTCTTGTTTCTTGTTCTGCACTCACAGGATTCATAGGACAGTTAAGCCACTATTTATTGAGAATTATTTTTGTTGTTTGTTTGTTTGCCACATATACCAGGCTTCTCTGCGTGCACCCTGGCCCTGCACACCACTGAGCGTGCTTACCCAACCCAGGCAACTTCTACAGCTCAACTTCTCTGGTGTTTGGGTCTCTTCCAATTTGATCTGTGCTATAGTTGTAGTATTATATTTTAAAATTCATGAATTCAATTATTCTGGAATCTCAACTACTTATTAGGGATGCAAACGATAGGAAGGATAGAAGGTATGCATATTCCTATGAATTTTGCAATTTTTTCTTGAATTAAATTGTGAGAGTCAGAAGTCTTGTATATCCAAAGACCACTTTTTTACCTCCCCTTACAACCACAGAATTGCTTTTACTGAATTATCTGTGGTATTGCTCCTCAGCCCCATAAGGGAAGTTACAAGGTACAATCATATCTGTTCTATTGAAAAGTAATTGCTGAGGGCATTGCTTAACAGTTTATATATTACAGAAACATATCATAAACTCTTGATGTGGACTCAGTGGTAAAATGCTTCCAGACCTTACTAACAAGAGTCATCATGCAGCTATTGAACAGCTTGAGATAATTTCTCTTATTGGTAATGGGAATCACATAGCTGATGAGGTCTCCTTTTTGTTGGCCACTATAATGCATAGACCTAAAGTTGAAGCCCTCCTCTAACAACTTAAAAAATATACATCATGTTTTTAATTAATTAATGAACATCTATATAGTCCACACTTAATAGAAAATATTTAAGGCAGATTACATGCATTTTAAGTACTAACTTTACTATTGGCTTCATCTCATTTTATCTCAATTATTCTTAACCTTGATTAGCTCTCAAAAAATATCTGCATGTCCTCTAAGTTCTTTTAGAAATAGATAATAAAATTTAAAATTTTAAGAATGTTCTAGATATAACAAAGATAAGATAAACTCTTCCCCCAAGGACTTCATGGTCTAAAATATTATGTAAATGTATAACCAATTAATTTTAATATTTTCCTAAGTATTTTAATAAATGAACACACAGATACAAGTGACAAGACAGTGAAGAGTGTAATCAGTTTTCTATGCTTGGAAGGTGGTCATGAAGTTTTTTTTTGTGGTACTGGTGTTTGAGTCTAGGGCATTCTACCTCCGAGCTACACCCCCAGCCCTATTTTAGTTTTATTTTGAAACAGGGTCTCGCTAGGTTGATGAGAATCTCACTACTTGCTGAGGCTTTCCTCGAACTTGCAATCCTCCTGTCTCAGTCTCCCAAGTACTGGGATTACAAGTATGCGCCACCATGCCCGGCTGTCATGAAATCTTTAAAAGGTGAACACATCTGAACAAAATCTACACACACAAGCGAGTGTCCACAATGTAAAAACAGGTTGAAAAGAATGAGTGTTCTGTGTGCAGAAAACTGAGGTGTGTTCAAAGTAGTTTGCATTTAAGAAAAGCCAGGTGTGGTGGTGCATGCCTGTCATCCCAGTAACTTGGGAGTCTGAGACAGGAGGAGCTCAGGTTCCAGGCCATCTCACACACACACACACACACACACACACACACACACACAGAGTAATAAAAAATTAGGTCAAATAGATAATCAACAATCAAATAATAAAAGGCCATTCCTACAGTTCTGAGGAATTTTAATCTGCAAGCTCTGAGGAGAGATTACAGGGTTTTAAGAAGAGTTGGTGAGGTAGTCAGATATTATTTTAGGATCACAACTCTGAGGGCAAGATAAAGACCAGGTTTGTTGCAGGGGGGCGGCAGAAGATATGTTTGAGACTTGATAACAACTTCTAATATGGTCTTGCACTTAATTATTGAACTTAATTATTTTGATATGTGTGCTTTGCTTAATTACTGTCATTCCCAGATGAGTCTTAAGGCAAAGTCTCGGTCTCACACATGTCTTTTCCACTCAGCTGAAGGAATTTTCCAAGTCTAAATAAATTGTAATGAATGGGAATTGCTCTACTTCCAATGAAAAGCCTCCCGAGGGGCTGCTGCTTCCACACCTTCTTTTGACCTCTAAGCTGAGTTCTTACAAATCCTGAACAGTAGAATTTTTCGTTGTATCCTTTCCTGAATTCCAGCAGTACCTAGTAACCAAAATACATGAGTGTGATACCGAGTTCAAGTCTTCGGAGGACTGGTTTGAAAATATATTCTAGTTCAAAGGAGGCAGGATGCATTTTCCATTACCTGCCTCCCAAACTAAATATGGAATGGAAAACTTTCTCAGCAGCCTCTGCTTTTCTACCAAGAGTTGATGCAGGAAGCTGCATCAAGGTAAGAATAGTGAAGAGCATTGCTTTTTACAAATGTGTGAAAGTTCTAAGTGAAATTAGGGACAATATTTTCCAAACAGTTATTCTTCACACCTGTCTGGACGTTTGAGATAGAAAATCCTTTTCCTTGAATGTTTGAGAAGGAGCATTCAGTATAGGGCTCCAGTTTAATCATGATCCACATCTGTCAAAGCCACACTGAAAGCTCTCTGGATGAATAAAAACAGTGCATCACTCTGGTCCCAGAAGCAACAGTTGCCACTATTTCTGGTATAAAATTAGATGCTTTTCATAATTGATGGTATTATAATGACAATTTGGAAACATTTGAAACTAGCTTGCTGAAAATGTGTTCATGTATTACAGAATTCTAGAATCTCAAGCCTGGAAGAGCCTTTAAATCCATCTAATTCACTCACACATTTCCTCAGTTTAATTGTTTCTACTAATATTCTATCTATTTCATCACTTCATCATCCAATTTCAACTTAAAACATTTAGGAGCAGGATGCTCAGTTCATTTGGTTTTGAGTAGCTGTGTTAGAAAGTCTTCCTTTTAGTCCAATGATTTTCTTCTATACAAAACTACCCCTTGCTGAAGTTAAATATAATCCTTGGCATCATTCAGAATTCAAAAAAAAATCCCTTCTTCACTCAACATACTTCATAATACAGGAGAAAATTTGTCATGTCCTGAAAAACACTACATTCGTCTGTTTTATTTATCACCTCCACATTATCCTCTATGCTATTTACACTTTGCAAGTACAGGGACCTCTAAAAAGCTGCACATCCACTCCACAACAGCTCATAACTGGTCTGTTTTTATCGAATAGGACATATATTTACATTATTCAGTTCCAATCTTGTGCCCCATTGCTTCAAATCCTGGTAATAAGCCAGGCGTGGTGGCGCACGCTTGTAATCCCAGTACTTTGGGAGGTGGAGACTGGAGGATCCGGGTTCGCGGCCAGCCTCAGTTCTCTCTCTCTCTCTCTCTCTCTCTCTCTCTCTCTCTCTCTTTACCTAGCAAGGCCCTCCGCAACTTCGTGAGACCCGGTTTCAAAATAAAGTGTAAAAAATAGGGCCGGTGGTGTAGCGCGGAAGTAGAACGCACCTGGGTTCAATCCCTGGTGCCGCAAAAAAAAAAAATCCTGGTAATAAATACATGATCATATGAATTTCCACACAGTAAAATATGAGATTCACTTTGTTCAATTTCCATTCTGAGGCATTAAATATCCTTTCTCATTCCTTCGCTAATTACTTCTCACTTCATTTTCAAATTATTTCCCTTTCCATGACACTCCCCTTTTTCTAATAATCAGGCTCACATACAGGTTGAGGTCTTCTTGGTAAGATCATTGTGTTTCAAGACAAACAGGGCTGCTTCGGATATTCTGAGCTGCATTGTGTTTCTAGCCAGGGACTCAATTGAGTATTTCAGTTTATGAAGCCACTTTTCAGAAACCCAAATACCATTAATTTAAGTCATGTTTAAATTCAGCTGTTTACTTCTGTCCATTCATCCTCACAAGTATAAATGAGATAAAGAAATAATGGGAATGACAGCAGAGGTATAACCAAGTCCTCAAATGCTCTGTCAAGGATTTCACAATCACTAAAACAGTTGGTTGGTCTTTCTGGGCACATCTTCTCTTCCACTGTAAATTCAGTACCCTGGATGGGGAGCAATAGATATGATCCCAGCATGTTCTCCATCACATTTCCAATCCATTCTAGAAAGCCTGTACAAATTGCAACTGAATTTTCCAAGACTTCATAGGTGAGATACCCTTCACCATGGCTCTGCCATTCAACAAGGAATGGAGAGCCATCGGGGTAAGCATTTAGTTGATTATTGAACTTTGTGAATTCTTCACCACAAGTTCTGTAAGTGTAAGTAAGTAAAATCCTTTAAGTGTACTAAATTTAGTAACTCAATAGCTGTTACTTGTTCTGGAAATGGATAGACTGGAGCATTAGCAGAAATCAGATTATGTTCTAATCACATCTTTACCATTTAAAAGCCTTATTGCTTGTGACACATACTCAGTTTTTCAGCATTCTCATCTGCAAGGGGAGAAATGATACCTCTCCACTGTGATTCTGTAGTGCAGATCAGACTAAGAATATATGCCAAAATGTAACCCACAACAGTTGTGGGAACTAAGAAGTCAAACTTGTGGATCTTCATATAATGGCCTTTAAGAACTTGTTACTTGTGTGGAGTATACTACTATATAGACAGTTTTAAAAAGAAGCAACCCAGGGACAGGAAATTCATTTTTTGTTGTTTTTTTTTTGTTTGTTTGTTTTTAGGATGGTGATCACACTTGTTTCCATCTTCCAAGAAGTCTCTTTTCTTGCAGAAAAGTGGGCTTTATGAGCAGAGCAAATGTGAGTCGTCACTGTACAATTACTCCATGGAAGGACTAAATGACCTGCTATGCAACAGTTATCTGGAACTAGAAATTAGATGTAGATAATTTGCAGATATGAAATAGCCCGGTGTGTGATGAGCTCAGTGACTAGGAGTGCTACCATCTAGAGCTACACACGGGAGGGTGCAATCTCTAGGAAATGGGATAACAGAAATGAAAGCACAAGAAAATGCACATTGGTGGGTGCAGACACACAAAGAAGGGATACTGCATTTTTAAAGGTATTCAAGAAATTACAAAGTCATAGCCCTAAAATAATTGAGTGATAAGGAAGTTTCAAGCGCTATGGCAAATTCAAAGAAAATACTTCAAAAACCCAGAGGCAGCACATAGACAAAATAATGGCTAATTAAGGAATTGTTATCATATATTGATTGAGTGGATACTGGTGTTCAAAAATGAACTTATACTTGCAAACCATAACCAAAGGTGTATCAGTGTTAATTTGCTATTAAATATATCATATTATAAATGATTGTATTATTTTGATAACCCTTTTTATCTTTCAGTAGCAGCTATGGAATTCTAAATATGCTTCATCTAAAGTAGAAGAATATGACTTTGAGTGATTTCTATTGATCAATTGCTAATGAGATTTTTGTCGAACTAGAGTCAGATGACCTGAGAATGGTCATACCTACAGCTCCATCTGTAGGTGCATGATTTAAAAATATAGTAGAAAACTAAAAAAATATAATTAAGTATAAATCAAATTGGAGGTAGGGATGATGGCTTTTTTTTTTTTTTTGCGGTACCGGGGATTGAACTCAGGGGCGTTCTACCTCCGCGCTACACCCCTGGCCCTATTTTTTATACTTTATTTTGAAACCGGGTCTCACGAAGTTGCGGAGGGCCTCACTAAGTAGAGAGAGAGAGAAAGAGAGAGAGAGAGAGACAGAGAGAGAGACAGAGAGACAGAGAGAGCTGAGGCTGGCTGCGAACCCGGATCCTCCGGTCTCTGTCTCCCAAAGTATTGGGATTACAAGCGTGCGCCACTACGCCCGGCTGGAATGATGGCTTTTTATGTTCTACATTCATAGGAAAGTTCTCTCTACTCCTCACCCCACCCCCAAAATGTTGACAATTTAACTATATCAAACTTCAAACTTCAATATATCAACATTTAATTAAAGAAAAAGTAAATCAGTAAAATAATATGTTACTAACATTTCATTAAAAAGAGAAATGTACTTCAATTATAACTAGTTCATATTAGTTAAAAATAGTTATGTAAGAAGAATTAATAAGCAGATTATTTAAAAAAGAGAAATTATAACTGGTATATACTTAGAAAAATGCTGCAGAAGCAGAAAGGAGTTTTTTCTTCACTTCTCATAAGGGTCATGGCCTACATTCCCATGGTAGAAGACAGGTTAATGTGAGAAAAACATGAAAAGTTTATGTAATCGAAGTTTTATGTGACATAGGAGCCTTCAGAAATGGAGGCTAGGAAATTTGTCTATTTTTAATGCTTAAGGTTGATGAAGAATAGAGAGCCATATAGAAATATGGTTGGACAAAAGAGTATGATCTACTGATATTACACTGGCCAGCCTACTAAGGATTGTCTATTTAGATTTTTCTTGGCCTCCAGTGTAGCATTTCTTTCCTCCTAAATATGGGGCAGGACCTTTGAGAATGAGTGTGTTCAATGAGAGGGGAGAGAATGACTGCTTTGATACTGAATGTCCCCCAAAGCCTCATGGGTTTGAAACATTGTTCCCAGGATGGCACTGTTAGTAGGTGGTAAAACCTTTAAGGGGTGGGGCCTATTGAGAGGGCTTTAGGTCATGGTGGAAGGGGTGTTGGGATCCTGGCCTCTTTCTTTTTCCCTCTTTTTATTTTATTTTATTTTATTATTTTTTTGTGGTACTGGGGATTGAAACCAGGGGCATCATACCTCCAAGCTATACCCCAAGTCCTATTTTGTTTTTATTTTGAAACAGGATCTCTCTAGGTTGATGAGAGTCTCACTACTTGCTGAGACTGTCCTTGAAATTTCAATCCTCCTGTCTCAGACTCCCAAGTACTAGGATTATAGGTGGGTGCCACTGTCTGGCTCCTTTTTTCCTCTTTTGCTTCACGGTCACGAGGTGAGCAACTTTGTTCTACTATGCTCTCCTGCCATGATGTGCTGCCTCACCACAGTTCTACAGTCATAGGGTCAGATGATCACAGACTGGATCTTCCAAAATAAACCTTGTCTCTTTATAAGTTGATTTTGTTACATGAGAGAAAGCTGACTAACACAGTGACCTTTGTAGGTTTTCTAGCTTGCTGTGGGAGAAAGGATTCTATTTTCTATGACCAACTTGGAAAAGAAGAATTCTGGTTTCTATGCCTTACTTCAGGAGAAAACAAAAATGGGTTGGAGAGGAAGATGGGAGAAGTTCAGTAAGATCTTGTTTCTAAGGACCTTTCAATTTCCTTTATTTTAAAGTACATATTAGCCGAGTACAGTGGCACCCACCTAAAATCCCAGTACTTGGGAGGCTAAAACAGGAAGATTGCAGGATTGAGACCAGCCTCAGTAAGTTAATGAGACTCTCAGCAACTTAGTGAGATGCTGTTCCAAAAAATTAAAAATAAAATAAGGCTGGAAGTATACCTCAGAGGTAGAATGCCTCTGGGTTCAACACCCAGTACCAATAAATAAATAAATAAATAAATAAATAAATAAATAGCATGCCAAGTGTCCTACTATGGGATATTGTGTTCTGAGCCCCAACATTGGTTACAAAAATAATTATAGAAATATTCATATAAATGAAAACACTCTTTTTATCAAAGAATTAATGGAAATCATTTAAATTATTATTATGCATGATAAATTATTTTATTTTTCATGAAGATATTGGAAATAAGGAAGAAAAAAACAAATAATTTTTATTCTGTTACCTACTTCTGAGACTTCTTAGACTGTTTGCAAATAATTAAATGTGTTTAGTGTAACTCATTCACATTTATTCAATCTTCCAATCATGAGCATTATTTTCTTGGTGCAAATAAAAAATTGAAAAACACTGAGAAATACAATGATATTACTGACAGTAAAATGTCACTCAATAATGTGACCTTTCTGGTTTAACACAGTGGTTTTCTGTTTTTATTTTATATTTCTGTATTTAGGATTTTCCCTCACATAACCTATGAGTATTTAACAATGCCACTGAAATCATTACCTTAGAAATTTTCTTAAAAAGTGTTCCTCTTACTAAACTTAACAATGTTTATAAGGCCTGAAATTGCTTAATTGGCTTAACAGATGTGAAATGATGGCAGATATTGGTTTATTGAAATTAACTCATGTGGCACAATTTTCATGAAGATAGCTACAAAGCAAATTACTTAATGATATCAATGTTCTCACATTATAATTATTCCATTTACATCTATTACCTTTTAGACTATAAGTTATTCCTTGGCAATTTCTTTTTTTCAATTAATAGAGAAGGAAATTCTTATATTGCATTCAAAGGATGTTACTCTACAATGCAGTAGTACATTTGGGTATTAAAGTCTAAATATTTAATAGATTAGAAGCTTCCCATGGGCAGGTTTCTATGTCATTCTTTTTCTAACTTGTCAGATTTGATAGAATATTTTACATAGGTAGAAAGTTAAATATTAAAATTTGAAAGATATATTTCATAAGACAACTTTTTGTTCTTGGCACTAGTGTTTCCTCTACCTTGAAATATACTTACATCTGAAAAATATGTTTTGCTGTTCAAGAAATATCTTAACCATAAGCCTGAGGCTTTCTTGGTAGTTTAGTATAATAATTATCTAGACAATTTTTGTGAGGTTTCCTCACTGTGGCATATGATGAGAAAATATCTTGCATGGGTACTTAAGCATCTTTTAGATGAGAATTCCTATATGGAGAAGGAGACGTTAAAATGTTCTGTTTATTTTTATAGGTGATTTTAATTCATATTTTGAATACAAATGGAACTTACTTCCAAAAATCTTTGCAAAGTGTAGTTTACTGATATTTCAAAATTGCTCAAAAAATGCAAATATAGCTTATGAAATATGAAGTGCAAAGAAATTTGAAGTATGGCCTGTTTGAAACCCCTGACAGTTCTTTATAAACATTTTATGGAGCCTTAAAATTAGTTAAGATTAAAAGGAATAAACATCAAAGCAGAAATATAGGATATCACCATAGGTCGTTAATATGAATAGTTCTTCAATACTATGAAGCAGAATTGATATTGGTCTATACATTTAGGAATATAACAGCATTTTCCACTCTGGATGTGAAGAAAGAAATATTATCTTTCCATTCTCTTCTATTCTCCAGTCTGGTGAGCATCTCTCTAGAATCATTAGGAACAAATTGTCCCAACCCTCAGCTCTTGCCTCTCGGTTACCTGATATACAATAGCCCTGTGTTGTCAATATAAAAAGAAAACATAGTGGTTTTACTATAACAACATATAAACTCAGGATTCTATTTTCCATTTGCCTTAGAAAAATGTCTATTTTTCAACTGTATCACTACTAAACATGGGAAAGCATTAGTAACAATTGCATTTCTTCCCACTACTGACTTTCACGTATACTCAGTGTCCAGAATTGTGTATTTTATGCCATTTTTTCAATGAAAACTATCAGGATTCCTTATAGTATAGTTATTTTCATGGCTAGAGAGAGTAAAAGAAAGATAAGATGGATTAGGAATATCATTTTGTTTCTATAAAGCAAAGATGCTTTCAAAAATATCTGGTGCAGTGTTGAAAATTCAAACAAATCACTGAGCAGAGTTGTTACTGAACAAGTGGTGCCATTGGAACAACTTCGGTAAACTGAAGCAGGTTGAATCTATGATCAGCAGTGACTTCAAAATGATTAGTTACGAATGCAATAGGGTGAAACAAGAGGATATATTTAATCACTAATTATTTCAGTAGGTAGATGGCTGTTGTTAGGGTTTGTAACTGGAATATCCTCCATAATCTCATGTTTTGAAGGGTTGGTTCCAATTATCAGTGTTTAGAGGTAGGGCTTTTGGAAAATGTTTGCGTCATAAGGGCTCTAACCTCATCAGTGGAACAATCCATTTGGTGGACTAATCATTTCAGTGTTCTATTCGAAGGTGATGAAAACTGTAAGAGGCAGGACCTATTTGGAGGAGGTAGGTCACTGGGGGTGTGTCCTGAAAAGGTATTTCTTGTGCCTTGACCCTTCCTACACACACCACACACACACACACACACACACTCTCTCTCTCTCTCTCTCTCCTTCCCGTCTACCATGAGCTGAGCAGCTTCGCTCTGCTATTCTTTCTGCCATGATGTTCTATTTCACCTCAGGAGCAAAGCAATGGAGCCTGCCAACCATGAACCTCTGAAACCCTGAGTCACAATAAATCTTTCCTCCTCTAAGTTGCTCATGTCAGGTGTTTTGGTCACCATGATGAAAAGCTAACACAGCTTTTTGTCTTCTTTTAATTACATGTCTATTTTTAAAGAGTAATCATGTATCTATCAGTTTAGTAAGAGCAAATAAAACTCAAAGGTCTAAAATAGTCCAGAAAGCTACTGGGCCTCTACCCAGAAGGGAAGGGAATTATGAACAGAGATCATACAATATCCATGAGGAAAGATGTTTCAACAGTGTCTCAAAATTATAAATTACTTTGCAGACCAGTCCTTTATCTTCTAGAAGATAGTTCTTAATGTGTAGTCCCAGCAAGCAACATGAGCATCACAGTGGCATTTGAGAGAAATGGAAAGTCCCTGAGTCTACCCCTAACCTACTGCACCAGACACACACTGGAGCTTGGGCTCATGTATCTGTGTTTTAACAGCCCTTCAGTATGCATGAATGATGCATACTAAAGTTTGAAATCCACTAACCTTTTCTAAGAATAGAATATTTGACTCTCAATCATGGCCTGCCTTTAAGTATACGTTACTTCATTTTTAGAGTTGTATAGTTTATAGAAGGTTTGAAGCTATCTTAAATTCTTTTGTCTGAAATAAATTATTTCCCAAACACAGAATTCAAAGCAAATGTTTCCTTTATAGAATTTAAGAAAAATGCCATTAATAATTAGGTCCTGATTCATACATGTCTATATATGTATATGTACATAAATTAATGTTTATTTATATATATGCCTTTATGTCTATATTTAATTTATGTTTATAAGAATATATATGAACTAATAAATCAATAAAAGTATTATAGAATATGTGGAACATATAGCATAATATGCATTAAATATTTATCTAAATAATTAACAGCTGAGAGTACGATTCTCCTGCACTACCAGTCATCAAAGAATAACCTCAGTTGAGTACAGTTTTCAGAACTAGTTTGTAATATAATTGAAGTGGGGATTTTTTTGTAACAACCTCTCATATAACTCTTCTCAAAGCACAAAGAAGTGGCCAACCTGAGGATAGTTCTACGTATCTGAAGGATCTAACATGTACATGAGGGTCAAAACAATAATATACTAACAAACATAATTCCCAAGACAAAAGAGCATTTCACAATTAAATAAGTTTATGACACAGTGCTGAAATTTAAGTAACTATACAAAGGCATGCAAATGCATGGAAAATAATAATTTAAAACAGCATTCTCAACTTGAGCTTGATAGAAAACAAAAACATTGCTAAATAATTTCCATAGAAAAATAAAGGAATTATTGACTATATCTTGAATTCTCCTAGTGGAAGAGGTTGTGAGAAGATGTACAGTATGTTGGCACATGAAGAACATGATCATCTTCTCAAGGAAGTTGGCATTTCTTGGAGATTAAAATTATTAAAGACTCCATGTTTTACTTGTCTCAGGAAAACATATCTGAGGATAGGGCTAAGAGAGCCTTGCTTCTAGCTATGGAATCAATTAACCAGAAAACTTTATGTCTCCCCCACAAAAAAATGATAGCTTGAAAGGTTAAAAATTTCAATTTCAGTCTCATGGTAACTCTGATAGGCAAGGATTTGTGGTTTCTTTTTTTTTCTTTTTTGCAGTACTGGGGATTGAACCCAGGAGCATTCTACGTCCAAGCTACACCCCCAGCCCTATTTTTTATTCTTTATTTTGAAACAGGGTCTCACTAAGTTGCGGAGGGCCTCACTAAGTAGCTGAGGCTGGCCACCAACCCGAATCCTCTGGTCTCAGCCTCCCAAGTACTGTGATTACAAGTGTGCACCACCACATCCAGCTCTTGTGGTTTCTATTGAAAGGGAAAATGTGCCAAAGAGAGAGCCTGATGGGCAACTCAGTAACCTTTCAATACAGCATCCCTTGGGGCTGGGGATTGGACATGGAAGACACAATGGTGGATCAAGGGTAGGTCAGCCATAGACAAATAATTGATTTTAAACAAATTCATGAGACACAGATAAAAAATAGAGAAAAATGACAATGTGTAGTAAGAAATAAACCTGCTAAACACCAGAATACCCATATTTTCACATTCTCTCTCCTAACCTCAAGAGTCTAAAATGGAAGCCAAATTGTAGTTAGAATATTGTTTGGTGATCATAAAATTAGACCAGATGAGGATGAAATGTTTTATTATCTGTGGTGCTCTAAAACAATTATCATTGCTATATAAACATTTCTGTCACAGGTCATTTGATCTAGAAGAAGTTTGACACACTAACAGATTCTTGCTTTTGGCTCACTATCTCCAGGGGGAACACTTTTCTTCTGTTCACAAACACTTTGCACAGATAGGTAACTATAAACTTAATATTTTTTTCATTTACACTATTTTTTTTTGCAGTACCAGGGATTGAAACCAGGGACGTTCTACCTCTGCGCTACACCCCCGGACCTATTTTTTATACTTTATTTTGAAACCGGGTCTCACGAAGTTGCGGAGGGCCTCACTAAGTTGAGTGAGAGAGAGAGAGAGAGAGAGAGACAGGGAGAGAGAGAGAGAGAGAGAGAGAGAGAGAGAGAGCTGAGGCTGGCCACGAACCTGGATCCTCCAGTCTCTGCCTCCCAAAGTACTGGGATTACAAGCGTGCGTCACCACGCCCAGCCTATTTACACTATTTTTTTAAGAGGAGGACATTTGCATTTATTTTGTTGAACTAAAATATTTTGGCATTTAACAGTCACAAAAACAGATGAATCTGTATGTGACAGTCAAATAATCATATATATATATATATATATATATATATAAAACTCTTTTTATAGTTTATAAATAGACATAAACACATCAGAATTTTACATATATATACATACATATGACTCATTAGGATGACACAGATATTCTTTTTTAATTTTTAAATTTTTCATTATTTTTATACTTTAATTGGTACATTATAGTCTCACATCATAATGTAGTTCAGAGTGATAGTGACATACATGCACACAGCATGTGGCGAGCTTTCCCCGGTTCCCTCCTGACTCCACCCACCTTTCACATACAGGATATTGAAATTGGCAATGGTATTCTCACGTATGTACATAATGTCAATGGAAATGATTCCTTCATTAATTCTCCTCCTCCCCCACCCTCCCCTAGACCACCTCCCTTGCTCCACTGGAATTTCTCCTTCATTATCTAAAGTCCCTCTGCTATCCTGATTACTCCCTAGCTTCTGCATATTAGAGAAAACATATGCCCTTCACTTTCTTTGATTGGCTGATCTCACTTAACATAATGTTCTCCAGGTCCTTCCATTTTCTTACAAATGACATAATTTTGTTCTTCTTTATTGTTGAGTAGAATTCCATTGTGTGTATATCACATAATGTTGTAATCCATTCATCTGTTGATGGATACCTACGTTGGTTCCATAATTTGACTATTATGAATTATGTTGCTATAAACATGGATATGCATATATTACTATAATATTCTGATTTCAGTTCCTTTGGAAAGATACCCAGGAGTGGTATAGCTGGATCATGTGGTGGATCCATTCCCAGTTCTCTGAGGAACCTCCACACTGATCTCCATAGCAGCTGTACTAATTTGCAGTCACACCTACAGTGTAGAAAAGTTCCTATTTCCCCACATCCTCACCAGCATTTATTGTTGTTTGACTTCTTGATTGCCATTCTGATTGGGGTTAGATGGAATCTCAGTGTAGTTATGATTTGCATCTCCCTGATTGCTAATGATGTTGAACATATTTTCATGTATTTATCAGCCATTTGTATTCTTTTGTGGAGTGTCTATTTAGTTCAGTTACCCATTTTTGGTTGGGTTATTTGTTTTATAGTATTAAGTCTTTTAAATTCATTATATATTTTAGATATTAGTCCTCTATCAGAGGAATAGCTGGCAAAGATCTTCTCCCATTCTGTAGGCTCTGTCTTTAGATGCTTCATGATTTCCTTTTATGAGCAGGAACTTTTTAGTTTAATGATATCCCATTTATTAATATTTGTTTCACTTTCCTGAGTTTTGAGGGTTTTATTGAAGAAGTTTCTACCTGTGTCTATATGTTAGAATGTTGGAACTACGCCCTACTCTAATAGCTTCACAGTCTCTGGTCTAATTATCAGGTCTTTGATCCATCTTGAGTTGACTCTTCTGCAGGGTGAGAGAGAGAAGGATTTAATTCCATTTTTCTAAAAATGGATAACCAGTTTTCCCAACACCATTTGTTGAAAAGGCTGTCTTTCTCCAACATATATTTTTGGCACCATTGTCGAAGATCAATTAGCTATAAGTGTGTTGATTTTTTTCTGTATCTTCTGTTCTGTTCCATTGGTCTATGTGTCTGTTTTTGTGCCAATACTATTCTGTTTTTATTACTATAGCTCTGTAGTATAATTTGAAGTCTGGAACTGTGATGCCTCCTGCATGGTTCTTATTGCTGAGAATTGGTTTCGCTACTCTGGGTCTTTTGTTTCTCCATATGAAATTTAGAATTGATTTTTCTAGGTCTGTGAAGAATGACATTATTATTTTGATAGCAATTGCATATTCTCTGTAGATCACTTTTGGTAGAATGGCCATTTTGATAATATTTATTCTGCCTATCTAAGAGCATGAGAGATCTTTCCATCTTCTAAGATCTTCAATTTCTTTCTTTAGTTTTTCATAATTTTCATTGTAAAGGTCTTTTACCCTCCTTGGTTAGATTTATTCCTAGGTATTTTACTGTTTTTGAGGTAATTGTGAATGGAAATGTTTTCTGGATTTCTTTTTCAGTGGATTCATGATTAGCATATAGAAAAGCTACTGATGTTTTTTACATTAATTTTGTATCCTGCTACTTTGCTGAATTTGTTGATCAGCTCTAGAAGTCTTTTGGTTGAGTTTTTTGAGTCTTCTAAATATAGGATCGCATCATCTGTAAATAGACATAATTTCTAAATATAGCATCATGTCATCTGCAAATAGAAATAATTTCAGTTCTTTTTTACCTATTTGAATTCCTTTGATATCCTTCTCTTGCCTTATCACTCTAGCCAGTCTTGAGGACTATATTGCAAAGGAGTGGAAATAGTGGGCATCTTTGTCTTATTCCTGATTTTGAAGGGAATTCCCACATTTTTTCCCCATTCAATATGATGTTGGCTTTGGGTTTATTGTATATTGCCTTAATGATGTTGAGGCAAGTTCCTTCTATTCTGATTTTCTGCATGAATGGGTGCTGGATTTTGTCAAATTTTTTTAGCATCTATTAAGATGATCATGTCATTTTTGCCCTTAGTTCTATTTATGAGGTGAATGACATGTATTGATTTGCGTATGTTGAACCAGCCTTGCATCCCTGGAATAAAACCAACTTGATCATGATGTACAATTTTCTTGATATGGTTTTGAAAGTGTATCACTAGTATTTTGTTTAGAATTTTTGCATCTATGCTCATCAAGAATATTGGTCTGTAATTTTCTTTTCTTGAGGGATCTTTATTCAGTTTTGGTATTAAGGTGATACTGGTCTCATAGAAGGAGTTTGGAATAACGTGTGATGTAGTGGGTTTAGTTCTTCTGTAAAGGTTTTGTAGAATTCAGCAAGGAATCCATCTGGACCTGGATTTTTTTTTTTTGGAAGTCTTTTTATTGATGTTTCTATCTCTTTGCTTGTATTGGTCGGTTTAGGTTTTCTATATCTCCTTGGTTCAATTTAGGTAGGTTGTATGTGTCTAGAAATTTGTTGATTTCTTCCATGTTGTCCAGTTTATTTGAGTATAAATTTTCAAAATAGTTTCTGATGATCCTCTAATTTCTCCACTATCTGTGATGATGTCTCCTTTTTCATTTCTGATTAGGGTCAATTCTCTCTTTCTTTTGGTTAATTTGGCTAAGGGTTTATCTTGTTAATCTTTTCAAAGAACCAGCTTTTTGTTTTGTTAATTTTTTCTAATTTTTTGTTCTCCATTTCATTGATTTCTGCTCTGATTTTAATTATCTTCAGCCTTCTACTGGCTTTGAGATTAGTCTATGCCTGTTTTTCATGGGCCTTGAGGTCTGTCATTAGGTTTTTTTATTTGGTGACTTTATGTTTTTCTTATGTGGGCACTCAGTGCTATAAATTTTACTCTTAAAACCACCTTCAAAGTGTTCCATAGATTTTGGTATGTTCTGTCTCTATTTTCATTCAATTCTAGGACTTATTTTCTCCCCTTATGTCTTCTATGATTCAGTCATCATTCAAAAGTATATCATTCAGTCTCCAGGTATTTGTGTAATTTCTTTTGGTCGGCCTGATGTTGAGTTCTACTTTCATTCCATTACAATCTGAAAAGATGCAAGGAATTATATTACAATTTTTTTAATGTGCTGGTACTTGCTTTGTGGCCCAGAATGCGTTCTATTTTGGAGACAGTTCCATGAGCAGCTGAGAAGAATGTGTATTCAGCTGTTGTTGTTTGGAATATTCTGTAAATGTGTATTAGATCCATTTGGTTTATAGTGTTCTTTAGCTCCAAAGAGTCTTTACTCATCTTTTGTCTGGAAGATCGATCGAGTGGTGTGAGCAGTGTGTTGAAATCTACCAATATTATTGTATTGGGGTCTATTTGAGACATAATGTCTGGAAGAGTTTGTTTTATAAAAGTGGGTACTCCTACATTTGGGGCATAAATGTTTACTATCATTTTATCTTCTTGTTGGATTGTTCCTTTTATTACCAAGATGTGACAAACTTCTCCGATCTCCATTAATAGTCTAATAGTAGATGACTCTACCAATTCATATGTTTGAGTTAAAGGCCATAGGTTTTAGTCCAAACTGGCTTGCAGAATGATTTCTTTAACCCAATTGGTGGTGGTCATTCTTTAACAGGATAATGTTGCTTATTTTTCAGATTTCACAGAAATTCTCAAATATGGGACTTATTATACTAAGAGTTTTTTAAACCTAGAATAATATATGTGATATTAAAGTTTATCAAAAGAGAAAGAGTATTTATAGTGCTTTAAATGAATAATTCAACTTTGTGGTAGATTCTTCAAGTGCAAGATTTCTCTGAGCATATTGATTCAATTACATTTTTTAAAAGATACTTTTACTGTGCTAGTATACATAAATAACCAACTGTCCTTACTCTTGAGAAAATTATAATATAGAGAAACTGACAGTCTACTAAGTACTTGAAGTCTGTCACTTTCTTTTTCTTTGAAGTGGGTGGTTGCTGAGGATCAAACCCAGGGCCTCACACAGGTTAGGAAAGTGCTCTACCACTGAGCTATATCCCCAGCCCTATCTTATAAAATTAAAGCTATAAAATATGATTATAAAAAGAAATTAAATAAACCAAAAGAGAAGGACAATGAAAAAGTGAAAAGAAAGATATAGTAAAGTTTAATAATATCCACCAAAATTTTACCATCTAGGAATACCTATAGTCAATGATTTGCAAAATTTGTTTAGAATTCTTTCTTTACATTTTTGGAGCTAGAAGTAGATACAGATATAGAAATGATAGAAATATAGATAGATATAATAAAAATACAATTGATTAAATATTATATTTTATTAAAATTAAAATTACAATCTATACATTACTTTAAAATAAGAATTTGCTAAAATTCTTATTTTATTTCTGAATTCTCCTGAAACAAAATGTGTTAAACTGCAGGAACTTTTGAACTTCAAACAACTTTTTCTTTTGCTCAGTTTATTAAAAAATTATGAAAAACTTTAGTAGTTAATATTTTTTAAGTTACAAGCTTCATCAACTAATATGATAAAATAAGGACACATCACCTCTGTGTTATTTTCACAGAAATCACTGTTTGATAAGGAGAAAACATCAAACAAATGCAATTTGAGGGTCTTTTTACAAAATACATAACCGGTAGTCTATAAAATTTCCAGGATCATGAAAGACAAGAAAAAAATGATGGAACTGTCACAGAGTAGAGATCAAAAAGACCTGACAACTAAATGCAACAATGGGTCCTCGATTGGATTTTGTAAAAGATAAAGAACATCCAAGGAAAAACTGGAAAAAACTTTTATTAAACTCTACAGTTTAGAGCATTGCACAGATATTAATTTCTTGTTCTGCTAACTGTACCATGGTTATGGAAGATAACATTAGAGTAAGTCAAATCAAGGACAGTATGAAAACACTGCTATATTTACAACTCCTCTGTAGGTCTAAAATTATAGTGAAATCTAAAAGTTTTTAAAAATAGAAAAAAAATCACTTTTACACCATTTCTGCCAACACCCTGCTCTGAAGCACACATAACCAAGAACTGTTAACTTCTATTTCTTACCAGGTTCTGATTGTTGTAATTTTCCCTCACATTTTATAAAATATACCACCGTACTGTTCACAGTACTAATTTAAAATGGGGTCAATGATCTTCACCAGTTCTTTATACACAGATTATTATTCCTGTGATTATTTTCATTTTTTTTTTTGTTGTTGTTGGATAAATCTTCTTTCTGGTTTTGTTTTGTTTTTTTCCAATAAGGACTTTAAAGTCCTATGCCCTCACGTTCTAATACATTTAAGAAGATCTATTTGTTTCTGTAATAGTCTTGCTTCCTTTTCCATACATGTTTGTTGGCACTGCTCCAGCATTTTCTGATGTGGAATATCATGCCAGTCCTTTGTCACTACGTCTCCACTCATTCTTTGTTTGGGTGGATATTGTTTTCATGTTTTTGCTGCTGCTGCTCTGGTTGTTATCTGTTTTCTTCAACAAGGCCAAGCACATGGATTCTATATTTTCTGAGTTAATAATTGGGGATGGTTTACAATGTTTGAGTAGACATGATGTGCAGGGATTATAGTTTTCATCCCCTTAAAAATTGTAGACATTATTCTACTATTTTCTGGCATTCATGGTTGCTATAGAAAAATCTGAAGATGACCATTTTTTTGTTTGTTTGGTAAGTAATTTCTTTTTCTATTTAAGAGTTCTTTATAATTGAAATTCAGTAATTAACAAGGATATATCTTGATATAAGTATATTCTAGAATAATTTCTCATTTTTATATATACCTAATTATTTGCTTTAGTCAATTTTTGTATATGTGAATATGTTTCTTGTTTCACGTCAATTATACCAATTATTATTATGTTGGGACATTTGTGCCCTCCAATTTTTTCCAAATTTTTACAATTATTTTCATATTTTCTCTGCAGGTACAGTGATTATTACAAGCTTTCCTGGGAAAGAATTCATCTCTATATTTCTCCTTATATGTCTCACTTTATATTTCTCCTTTATTTCATAGTTACAGTTTATTTTTAGTTCTGTTTTCTTATAAATTATTTTGCTTTGATCTGATGGGGGCAAATTCTCCTTAACCCCTTCAGTTATTTATCTAAGATTTATTTTTCTTCCCTCTAGAGTTTAATAGCCAAAGTTCTTATATTTTTCACTTTTATACCATTAGTGTAAGTGTGTGCATCTAGGGGAAAAGAATGAACCTATTCTAATTCCATAACTTGGTTATTGCTCTCCTATTCCATCCATTTTCCTGCAAATTACATAATTTTGTTTTTCTTTATGGCTGAACAAAACTCCACTGTGTATATACACTGTGTTTTCTTTATTCATTTGTCTGTCAATGGACACCTATTCTGATTCCATAACTTGGCTATTGTGACTTGTGAACATAGGTTTGCAGATATCACTAAAGTATGCTGACTTCAATTCTTTTGGGTAAATACCAAGGAGTGGTATAGCTGGGTTATATGGCAGTTCTCTTTTTAGTTTCTTTAGGAACCTTCATATTGATTTCCATAGTTGCTATGCTAATTTACATTATTACAAGAGTGTATAAGAATTTCTTTTTCTCTGCATCCTCGCCAGATTTATTGTTATTTTTGTTCTTGATGATTGCTATTCTAATTGAGGTGAGATGAAATTAGAGTTTTGATGTGCATTTCCCTGATGGCTAAAGATACTGAACATATTTTTTCTTATAACTGTTGGACACTTATACTATTTTTGTGGTACTGGGAACTGAACCCAGGGGCATTCTTCCTCTGAGCTATAACCTCAGCCCTATTTTATTTTTTATTTTGAAACTGGGTCTCACTAAGTTGCAGAGGGCTTCACTAAGTTGTTGAGGCTGGCAGCAAACCTGTGATCCTCCTATCTCAGTCTCCCAAGTACTGAGGTTACAGTCATGCACCACCATGCCCCACTGTACTTCTTCTTTTGACAAATGTTAGTTCATTTAATCTATCCATTTATTGAAGGGATTATTTGGCTTTTGGCAGAGTTTTTGTTTTGTTTTGTTTTTTGTTGCTCTTTATGTATTCTAAATATTACTCCTCTGTTAGAAGAGTTAGCTGGCAAATGTTTTCTCCTGTTCTGCATACTGTCTCTACACATTGTTAATTGTATCCTCTGTAATACAGATGGTTTTTAATTTGATGCTATCACAGTTATTGATTATTGTTATTTTTTTCATGGGCTGTGGGATTCCTTTTTAGGAAGTCTTTGCCTGTGCCTATTTATTGAAGTTTTTCCCTGTGTTTTTCTAGCAATTGCAAAGTTTCTGATTTTATACCCAAGTGTTTGATCCACTTTGAGTTGACATTTGTATAGAGTTAGAGATGGGGGGATCTAGTTTCATTTTTCTTCATATGGATATCCAGTTTTCCCAGCAACATTTATTGAAGAGGCTATCTTTTCCACAGTGTATGTTTGTGTTGGCACCTTTGTCAAAAGTGTGCTGACTAGCTGTGTGGGTTTGTCTCTGTCTTCTATTCTATTCCATTGCTCTACATGTCTGTTCCTATGCCAGTATCAAGCTGTTTGTGTTACTATGGCTCTGTAGTATAATTGAAATCAGGTAATGTGAAGTCTCCAGTATTGCTCTTTTTGCTCAGGATTGCTGACTTTTTTGTTCTTCCATATGAATATTAAGATTATTTTTTCTAGTTCTGTGAAGAATGCCATTGGTATTTTGATGAGGATTACACTGAATCTGTAGATTGCTTGTGGTAATGTGACCATTTTAGCAATATTAATTCTGCCTGTCCATGAACATGGGAGGTCTTTAAATCTTGTAATGTCTTCTATTTCTTTTTTCATTGTTCTGTAATTTTTTTAGAGGTCTTTTACCTCCTTGGTTAGATTTATTCCTAGGTATTTATGTTTTTGAGGCTATTGTGAGTGGAATTTCTTTCCTGATTTCTTTTTAAGTCAATTCATTTTTGGTGCATAGAATAGCTATTGATTTTTATATGTTGATTTTGTATGCTGCTACTTGATGAATTTATCAGCTCTAGATGTATTCTGGTGGAACTTTTAGGGTCTTCTAAGCATAGCATCATATCATCTGCAAATAGGAATAATTTGGTATCTTCTTTTACTATTTGCATCCCTTTCATTCATTAAATGTGTTAGAAGAGGATGTGACAAGATCAGAAAACTGATCTGGATCACACAGTGAGGTTCAGAGTGACAGAAACATATATGAACATAGCATTTATTGTGTGTTTCCCTCCAGGTCCTACCCTGCTTCTTACCTTCCCCATATATAATATTAACATTGATATTGATAACTTCATATATGAACAAAGGATTATTTGGACTGTTTCAATCATCAGATCTCCCTTTATGGGCATCATTTTGTTCCATAAATGACATATAGTGACAGAGTGGTTGTGCTGGAATGTAACATGATAAAAGCAATATTTTAGGGTAACAAAATCAGTTAAGCATGGACAATGTGGACTTGAGAGAGGCCAGCAAAAAAAGTACAGCAATCTGTGCCATGATCCATAAGTTAGTTTATGAAGTCCTAAATAGCAACTAGATCATTAGCTGGATGATAAAGATTTTTCAGCAGCACCACAAGGCATTGGGAATACAGAAATGAACATTAGGGTCCCTAGTTAGCCAGAATTTACAATCCATTCTTTTTTTGAGTTTGAAATTCTTTTTATTGTTATTTTTCATTTTTATCTTTATTTTTATCTTTAGATGTTTGGGTTCTTGGTCCACAGGAAAGGCATAATGGAAGAATCAGGGACCTAATCTGAAGGGGAAAGATTCCTTGATTTATTGAGTTCTCTCTTTCCTCTCCTCAGTTGCCCAGACATCTGGGTGGACAAAACATTCACATTCTTCTATCCATCCATCCATCCATCCATCCATCCCACAGAAGAGCCACTGTGAGTCCTCTGACTGGCATGTTTGCATATGCACCTGTCATCCTAGTACTTGGGAGGATTGCAGGTTCAAAGCTAGCCACAGCCACTTATAGAGAGACCCTTCCCTGTCTCTTACTTGGTGGGAATGGGCAACTGGTCACCTGCCCCAGAGGTTCAAATCCCAGAAGGACATCTAGTTGATCTCTGGGAGCCTATCTGCTCGCCCCTATCATCCCCTCCACAGGCCCTGCCCAGGGACTGCTGGTTGACCCCCGGGGGTAGAGTGGAGAGACATACATATACGTGTGCACACACACACACACACACACACACACACACACACGACAGAGAGAGAGGGGAGGGAAGGGAAGGGGAGGGGAGGGGAGAGGAGAGGAGAGGAGAGGAGAGGAAGAGAGGAGAGGAGGAGAGAAGAGGAGGAGAGGAGAGGAGGAGAGGAAAGGAGAAGACAACTGGCTGACTGCCTGCACTGTAGCTCACAATCCATTCTTAAAAAATACCTGTGTGATGGATGCTAATAAAATGTAAGGCAAAAAAGGTACCTGAGAAATTATCCTAATTTAGGAGATTAGATTCAGAAAATGTTCATAAGAAGTAAATTTGAAAGCTAATCCATGAAGACAGAGAATTAATTCTGTGAAGAATGAAGGAAAGGACAGTTTAGAGAATATTCTATGTGGAAAAAGTATAACATAGAGACACTATAATGCAAAATAAATATCAAGATCAGTTTCCTAGGATTTTCTGATATCTAAGACTCTTTTATGAGCAAAGTGATTAAAAATACTTAACTATTGTTAAGTTCAGAAATTCTGAGCAAATAATATTGCTAAGCATGTTTTCTCTTCCATAAAAAATTTTATAAAGCATTTTAAAGTTGTTGGGCTTAGGGTAAGTAGTCTGTGTAATTGGGGTTTGTAAAATCTCTTCAAAGTTCATTAACAAATTCAGTGACACACAGCATGACATCAGAGCAAGAACCCTAGTACTGAAATCATGGAGATGCAGAAAAATAAATGATACAGAAATGAATTCTAAGACATGTGGCATTATGACAACAAACAAGACAGCCAATAACTATATCAAAGATCAGATTAGTATGGGAAAGAGCCACTTAGCTTGGGAAAGGGGAGGGTGGAGGTAAAAAGTACACAGTTTAATCAAATCTAATACCTTGCTATTGATTTCTCTTTGCCAGACTTGCCTTGTAGAATACTTATAATGCTTTTGACATTGAGATATTTGGCCAAAGCTATTGGATTAGTCAAGGTAAAAGCTCAGGTATTGGTGTAATCTCTTGTATTTCATTTAAATGTGATTTATTCTTTCTCCACAAGAAACCTCTTTTTATTGATAAAATAAATAAAATTGACTATCCCAAAGGGAATTTGATGTCCACTTACACAAAATTGGTTTGCAAAGTGTAAGTAGCAGCCAAGGAAAAGATTCAACTACATGAATATTATAGGTTTTGTTTGCTTTTCTTCCTTTTTCTTTTTGTTGTGTAGTCAATACTAGTCTGATTTTCTGCTCTTTTATGTACTAGCCAATTAGTTATCCTCAAAGTTTCAAATGACTAAAAGTTATTTTCCTATATTTCAAATGCTGGTTTTGTTATTTAAAAAATTTAATGGCCTTTACTATCATTAAAGGAAACTTTTACACAATGTCAAGACTGCAAGGATTTTTATAGTAAACCATACTAGGAATGTTGGTATTTTCTTATTTGTTTCATCAAAGTTAGGACCATTGTCAAAAATATCTTGGCAAGCCTTAAAGCTGTCATGTTTAATATGCTCAGCAAGATTTTGGATCAGGCTGAAATATCACAGCTTTCCAAATGTTTCAAAATAATATCCTGGTTAATATTTAATGTAACTACAGTAGGCCTTATTGAGGTTTGCATCAATCAAAGGCATCAAATACAAGAAGAAAAATGAATTCACAGTATTAATAAAATAAAATTAAAATAATTCCTAATGAATACACATCATACCATTTTATTTAATGTCAAAAATGATGAATAGGGAAGAAATATAAGCTGCAGGTCTTAGTACTTACATATTTGATTTTAGTCTGGCATCTGTATTTAGTATTCGGATATGGAGAATGTTATTACTCAGAGGACCTCAATTCTTTAGAGTCCAGTCCCTATTGTTTTAAATATAGTCAAGGCCCCAAATAGTCAAATTAAAAGTTTCAATATTAAATCACTGTTAGAGCAAGAATGAGGGTTGAATCTTTAATTCCCTAAATGCCTCCTTTGGAAACCACTCATCAGGTTGACCAAAGAAGTTTCTAGTGGACAAATGCAGTAGCACCTTCATTCGTGTTGTGGTTCATAACTTGGTGGTACTGATCTTGTCATGGAGCACTCTTCTGTGTGGTCTTTTCTCTTGGCTTTTGCAGATCCATTCTGTCCTGGTCTGTCTCTTGCTCCCTGGCACCCTTTCAAGGGCACTGATCTTAACCCAGTTCTTCTGCTCTCTTCACACATTCTAGTTCAAAGAGTTCACCTATTTCTATTCAAAGTCCCTCTAAATGTAGGGCTCCCATTTAGTTTGTCACTCAAATTAGGACACTTTTTACTGTAACAGGGGTGATATTCGTATTCTATAAGGATAACAGGAATAAACTGGGACTTTTCTGGGCCAATCTGAATGTATGATCTCCCTATACAATGAAATGGTAGAATTCAAAAGTGGTTTCAATTCCCCACTACTTTCTGTATCTGAATCCTGTATCTTTCTAGTACCCACACTCCCTGCCCCTAGGCTTTGACCAATAGGTTGAGGCAAATGTAATATTGTGTCAGTTCCAACACTAGTCCTCAAGAGAACACACACATTTCTGCTTGGACTTGCTGGTGTTTGCAACTGAGCTTTCCTGAGGGAGGGCTGCAAGAAGCACGTAGAGAATGAGACACATGGAAGATGCCGGAGGCACCCCAACTGCCACTGCCACTGGAAGTGAGACCCCCAACTAACTCTTCCTGAAAACAGATGAGACCAGATCTTCCCAGATAAACCCACTATAGACTCTTGACCTGGGAATGAACTGAATAAATCGTGTGTTAAAT
Organism: Glis glis; assembly: GCA_004027185.1. Taxonomy (NCBI): domain Eukaryota; kingdom Metazoa; phylum Chordata; class Mammalia; order Rodentia; family Gliridae; genus Glis; species Glis glis. The sequence continues at coordinate 10,965 of PVJS01001839.1, read as the reverse complement.
TTTGGGGGTGGTTTATTGTTTAATATTATTTTAGCAGTAGATACCTCATACATGAATTCAAGTCTCTCTTATGAGATTCAGATTCATATGCTAAATATCTTTACCTGAATGTCCCACAGGCATTTCAAACCCAATAAACCCAAATAAAGTTATATAATTTTCCACAAATATATTGTTATCCTGGAAATCTAGCCTTTCAAGGTAAAAACCTGGGGCCATATTAAACTCTCACTCTGACCCAATTCCGATTAGAAAGCTACTCTTACTGAGCCTATCTCTTAGTTATCTTTATAACTCACTGTTTTCTTCTGTCACCAGTGGCTGAACCTTGGGTAGACCTTCTCAATCAGGATTCTGACAAGAGAATGAAGCTGTAATGTCCTAATGCATCTACTGAATATAATACACCAACTTATCTTTTACTCATCCAGAATTAGAGAATTGCAACAGTGTCACACAGTTCTTTAGGGTTTAATTTCCCTAAAGAATCAGAGTTGAAATGTATTGTTAGACCTTGTCCATTTTTCACATGGACTACTGCAATATGTCTCTAACTGTTCTGTTTAGTCTCAACTTCTAATTTTTCCTTCATAAAAGTTACGATTTTCTTTAACTTTTGCCAATGTTTTTAACCTGTGGATCAATTGTCTTTAGTCCATATGACGAGGATGATAATACAATTTAAACAATGATATATTTAATATATCAATGATAATTTTCCATTGCTTTCTTGGCTGTGTATTAGTAATAATACCTTATAAGAAATCTTGCTGCTATCACTTCACTATCTTTATAACACCTATTGATCACTCTATGATAGATTGTGTTGAGCATTTGATATAATATGGAATTCTACTCAGCAATAAAAAAGAACAAAATTACATCATTTGCAGGAAAATGGATGGACCTGGAGAACATTATGTTAAGTGAGACTAGCCAGTCACAGAAAGTGAAGGGTCATATGTTTTCTCTCATATGAAGAAGGTAGGGAGTAATTTGGATACAAGCAGGACTTTAGATAATGGAGGAAAAACCCCAGTGGAGCAATGGAGGGGATCTAGTGGAGGTTGGGGGGATGAGAACCAATGAAGGAAACACTTCCACTGACATTATGTACATATGTGAAATTACCAATGCCAATCTAAATATATTATATGGGGAAGGGGAGGGAATAGGGAGGGAGCCTGGGAGAAGCTCACCAATTACTGTACGTGTCCCTATCACTCTAAACTACATTATGATGTGAGACTACAATGCACCAATAAAAGTATATTAAAATATACATATATACACATATATCAGAAAAATATATAGTTTTAGAGAAGTGAAAAGAAGTATAATAGCCATGTCATGAGTAGTTTGCCAACATGGTCATAGTACTAATTTACACAAAAATATTTACATCTGAACACATTGTAAACCCAGAATGGAAACTCTTGAAATGAAGGCTTGATGTCTTTCAAGGCATTACATCCTCTCAATTAAGACACTTTCCAATATATTAAAATGCCTTTCTAAAGTGAGCACTGCACGCTTTACTGATATTTGTGTAGTAAGAAAATTTTCTGCAAACTGCAATAACTTGCCAAGATTTCCTCTAATTTAATCAGGCCATCAATCAGCAAGTTTAGGTCATACAAGTTAATATTTATTTACAGCTTAGATACAGTCGAATGACTCTTAGTTTAACTGGAGGCAAAATGTTAGTTCCTCATGACATTTAACAGTTCCTGGAGTCATTATTTTGACAGCATCTATTTGACCTGGGAAATTTCTTGCCTACGGAAATAGTCTTGGGGCAAAATTTGCTTATATAAAAACTCCAGAGTGAAAATGACCTTAAAGGTCAATTTTAATCATCTATTAAAAATAAATATGGGTTTTTGAGTAAGATGATGACATGGACCCAGGATTCTGATTTTCATCACCCAGTGTTCATAAAAATGACCAGGAAAATGTGAAAAGTAAGGAACAAGAGGCTCAAAGTTGGGAAACTAGGGAATTTGTCACCAAATGTTCAAGATTTTAAAGAATGTCTGCTAAATATACCATAGGCCAAATTGGTTTAAAGACTGGCTAAATGTTTGGTTTACAGTTTCCATTTCTATAAAAGAATAGTAGCATTAGAAGTATCTAGACAGAGATCCTGGAAAACCAGAATTTATGGGGTTAGTTTTTATGAAAAGCAGAAGAAAAGTGCAGCTAGACCTGTTTTTCTGGAACAGGTGCCTAAAAAGGCAGGCAGAATGCCCAGGGGGAGTCCCCTAGGTTTGAGTGAAGAGCCTAAGGGATCACAGAATCTCAGAAGAAGGCCTTCCTTCTGAGTAAAGGACTCACAAAAACAGAGAGCTGCTGAGGCCTTTCTGGAAGGGGCAGATACAATTCATGGAAAACCAGCACATTTAGGCCAGTTTCCAATTGCATGTTTGCTTCTTTTTCTTCTTCTTCTTTTCATCCCCCTAAATCATAAAATCTTTGGAATGATGCTAAAAGTAAAAAAAAAAAAAAGGGAACAATTTTAAAGAATCAGAGAAAATAGCTCCCTCTTAAATCTATTCACTAACCAAGAAAAGAGAACAGATTTAAAAACTGCCTAATCATGTTTCAAGAAGGTTCAAGACAATTTTGCATCAAACATCTTAGTACCGATAAAGTTAGGGCAAATAGTGTTGAGGTAGGAAAATTCTGAGACGAGGATGGTAAGATGCAGTGGCGGGGGGGGGGGAGGGTGGCGATTGAGCATTTAGAAAGATAAGATACAGAATGATCAAGTTCATTCAGGGAAGGGATTGAACATTACGCATCACTTCTATATACCCTGAATATACATCTTGTTAAGCTAAACGTATCTATTACATGTGATTGAATGTTTTCTGCTAATTGAAAAGTACCACTTGTGGTTCACCTACCCAGAAGCCTTCCTTGAGACAGGACATGTGCAGCATCTCAGGTTGATCAGGTAAGGACAGGGTCACAGCTTTCTGAACATGAAGCAGCAGCTCACTAAGGACCCAAGGGAGCTCAGGGTGAATGCACAAAGAATTTCCCTTTCAATCGGATTCACTCTTGTTTTCCAAGGTGACCCAGGAAGTTGGAAATGAAATACTGTATTCTATCCAGTCTGTCGAGTATGAGTCTGTTCCCTAAATGTATATGTGGAAACGGAGTACTTGCCTACCATGTAATATGTCATACTGAAACCAAATCGTGTTGTCTATAAACACAGCAAGCTGCATTTGATGACGGCTCTGTAGAAGTGAAAGATTTTCATGTGGATCTAATTAGGGTTCTTTAGGGATGGGCCCCAAAACTGCAGTGGTGAGCAGCAGAGAGGAGTGTCAAGTGGGGACCTAGAAATAGAAGAGGAGAGCTAAGGCTGCTTCCGGCACACCCAGGGGAGACGATGTGCAGCCCCCAGCTGGGTGCCTGTGTGATGCGCAGTTGTTTACAGACAGAAGAACTGTGGCTGGGGGTCTCTTCCATGTAGCAATGCAAAATATAATTAATCAAATTAAAATCTGGAGCTGGGAGTAGTGGTGCACATCTGTAATCCCAGTAGTTGGGAAGCTGAGACAAGAGGATCAGAGGTTCATGATCAGACTCAGTAACATAGTGAGGTTCTCAGCAACTTATTGAGAACCTGTTTACAAATAAAAAATAAGATAGGGCTGTTTACAAATAAAAAATAAGATATCTGGGAGGTGGAATGCCCCTAGGTTCAATCCCCAGTAACACACACACACACACACACACACACACACACACACACACACACATATTCTGGGGAGCTATAAACATAACTAATTTATTTTGTAAGTGTTAATTACTAAAGTCTTTTTTTTTAATTTTACCTATGAGAGAACGGCAAAGAGATGTAGTTGTTGCTGGTAAAAAATAGGAGAAAATTTTGGAAATGGAATATATGTTTCAGAGAAACGTCAGAAAGAGAAACAAAAAGATGAATCAGAAAAAATTAATTACAAAAATAAATATTTAAATTACCTTGAACAGAAGATATAAAAATTAGATTCATCGTTTTTTATTTGTAATGAAAAGTTTGTGTTTATCATGAATCAATGAATTAGGAAGTACTATTGATTCTTCCTTGGTTACTAATAACCAAGAGGTAAATTTAAAAAAAAAACCCTTGCCGGGCGTGGTGGCGCACGCTTGTAATCCCAGTACTTTGGGAGGAGGTGTCCGGAGGATCCGGGTTCGCGGCCAACTTCAGCATGCATGCGTGCGCACGCGATCTATCTCTCTCTATCTCTCTCTCCTCTCTCCTCTCTCTCTCTCTCTCTCTCTCTCTCACTCTCTCTCTCTCTCTCTCTCTACCTAGTGAGGCCCTCTGCAACTTCGTGAGACCCGGTTTCAAAAATAAAGCATAAAAAAAAAAATAGGGCCGGGGATGTAGCGCGGAGGTAGAACGCCCCTGCGTTCAATCCCCGGTACCGCAAAAAAAAAAAAAAAAAACCCTTGAAACTAGAAAAATCTTGGTATAAATACTAGCAGTAAATAATATTGCCAACTAACTATAGAGTTGTTTAAACATCTGGTATGAAAATAAATCTTGACAGTAAAGATAAACAACAAAAAAAGAAATTTATTTTAAATCTATAGCTTATGCTGTACTCTGAATTCAAAACTTATGAATGATCTATTAAACTCTGTCAGCAAAAAAATTTAAAACTAAGTCTTTATGTATTACAATAATATAAAATGGTTATATTTAACAAGTATACGGTTCTTGTAAATAAGTAGAATTTTGAAAAATGGACAAAAAAGCAAAGTAAGGTACTCAAAATGCAAATATCTAGCATATAGGAAAAGATCAGTTTCTCTAATTGCAGCTTTAACAAGTCTCAGTGGTATATTCATTATTTATCTGATCATCAGTTAACAGACATCTGGATTGTTTTCACTTTTTAGCTGTCATGAGTAATGCTACTGTAAACATTCTCAGATTTTTGTGTGGACAAATGCTTTCAATTCTCTTGGGTATTTATTCAGGTGTGGAATTTTTGGATGATCTGGTAATTCTATATTTAACATTTTGAGGGAGTGCTCAAGTTTTTTCAAAAATAGCTGCAGCATTTTACAATTCTAACAGCAGTATATGAGAATTCCAGTTTCTCAACATCCTCTCCTGTGCTTATCTCTTTGTTTGTTTGTGTGTTTGTTCATAGCCATATCAATGACTGTGCTGTGGTATCTTACTGTGTTCTCTGTGCCAATAACCTATTTTCAATAATCAATTATAGGCATAAGAGTCAAAAAAAAAAGATGATTAAACACCATAAACCTGCTAGACCAAACAGGCATCAGTAGAACTCTCTACTCAACAAAAATAGAATACATGTTCTTCTCACATGTACACTGAACATTCTTTAGGATAATATGTTAATGAGTAAATGAAGGCTTAATAAGTTTAATAGCATTAAATAGTATGAAGTGTTTTTTCCACCACAAGGGAATTAAAGTGGAACTCAACTGACAGAAGGAAACTTGAGAAATTCCCTAATATACGGAAATTGGATAGTACACGCCTACATAGTGAATAGGCAAAGAAGAAGTTAAAAGGAAAATAAGAATACACTTTGATATGAGTGAAAACAAAAAGACACATACAAACTTAGGGGATAATTTTAGCTTTACTTAGAAAAAATTCATAGCTCTAAATAACAACTTAAAAAAAGAATATCTCAAATGATAGCCTAAACTTCCACCTTAAGAAAGCGAAGAAAGCAAACTGAATCCAAAGCAGGCAGAAGAAAGGAATTAATAAATAGTACAGTGTAAATAAATGTCACAGAGAATTAAAAAATGTATAAAATGAACAAAAAACATTGGTTATCTATAAAAGCAATAAAATTTACAAAGCTTTAGCCAGATTGACCAACAAAAAGATATAATCCAAATTATTAAAATCAAGAATGATAAGCATCAATTCCAAATTTATATAACTATAAAGGATTACAAGGGAAATTGTGAACAGCATGAAAACAATTATGACAACAAATTAAGTAACCTAAGTAAAATGGACAAAGTCCAAAATTTAAATTAAATTAGCAACCGAAACCTTTCCACACACAAAAAAACCAAAGACCAGATAGCTTAACTGATGAATTTTGCCGAATGTTGAAAGTAAGAATCCACAGTAACACTTCACAAATTCTTCCAAAAAATAAAAGAGGAAGGAATACCTCCCGGCTCATTCTATAAGGTCAGTATCGCTGTGGTACCAAAGTCAGACAATGACATCACAAAAAAACTACAGGCCATTATCTCCTATGGATAGAGATGCAAACATCCTTAATAAAGGACTAGTAAACTGAATCCAATAACACATTAAAAGAATTTTACATAATGACTAATTAGATTTTATTTCAGGAATTCAAGATATAAAGATCAATGTAATATCTGCAGCAACTTAGTGAGACCCTCAGCAACTTTGTGAGACCCTGTCTCAAAATAACCAAATTAAAAGGGCTGGGGTATAATGCCCCTGGGTTTAATCCCCAGTACAAGAAAAAATTCAGTGTAATTAATATACCATACTGATGGAATGAAAGTTGAAATAAGTTATATAATCATTTCAATAGATGTAGAGGAAGCATTTAACAAAATCCAAACGTCCTCTCATAATCAGCTCACTCAACAAACTAGGAATAGAAGTCAGCTTTCTTGGCTTAATAAAAGCATCTACAAAACCCCACAGCTAACATCATATATAATGGTGAAAGACTGGACACTTTATCCCTAAGATCAGAAATAAACCAAGGATGTTTATTGTTGTCACTTCTATTTTAACATTATATCAGAGGTTCTAGCCATAGCAACTAATTTTTTAAAAAATCAAAGGCATCCAGATTAGAAAGGAAAAATGTAAATTTATCATGATTCAGAGGTGACATGATCTTGTATATCAAAATCTAGGAAATCTACTTAAATATTGATATTAATAAATAAGATCATTAAAGCTGTTTAATGATACAAGATCCAAATAAAATAATCAACTGGCTCTCTATACATTAGTATTGAACAATCAAAATTAAATAAAGTAAACAATTCACATTCAATAGTATCAGGAAGAATAAATTACTTAAGAATAAATTTAACAGTAGTTGTATAAGACCAGTGTATTAGTTTTCATTTTGCTGCTATAACAAATTACCACAAACTTAGTGGAATAAAATAATATTATTATATTATGTTTTGGTTCTGGGGCCAGAAGATGAAAATAAGTTTCACTGGGCTGAAGTCAGGATATTAGAAGAGCTGATTCTTTCTGGTATCTCCAGGGAAGAATCCCTTTCTCACATAAAGATGCCTACATCTTACACATTTAGGGGATAATTGTGATTACAGAAGGACAACCTGTACCACTTAGGGTACTCTTAATGTCAGCTGATTAGAAACCTTAATTCCATCTGCAACTTTAATGCCACCTTGTCATATAACATACTGACAGGTTCTGTACATTGTCCTATTTCATTGTTTCTATTTTTTGTCATTGTTGAAAACTTGACAACCTAAATAATACAATGTGGAAACTCTTTAAGTCAGATTTCTGAAGAACTAAGAACATCAGCTTCTGCTAAGGGCCTCATGGCAGATAACATCATATGGTGGAAGTACATCAGAGAGAGAGAGAGAGAGAGAACCTGCTAGAAAGAGGGAGAAAGGCCAATCGACCTGGAGACAATATTGTTTTCAGAACACACCAGACCTAGATTGTAATCTTGCTTCTGCCAAACAACAGTCACGCTGCTTTTGCCAAATGCTTACTCTGAGATCAGGGCCGTGCTAAATGCTTTACATGGATCTTCTCATGCAACCATCATGAAAACCTTATGAAGCAGCCTATTGTCATTTCGAATGAGCAACTGAGGCTCTCAGCGGCTAAATAAAATGACAGATCAGGTGCTTTGTCGTTTTGTCGTGCTCATACTTGAAAACAAGTCTGACTTTAAGAGTTTCATTTTGAGACTGAGATAGGAGGATCATAGGTTCGAGGTCTGCTTCAGCAACTTAGTGGGGCCCTTAGCAACTTAGCAAGACCCTGTTTCAAAATAAAAAGTGGGAAAAAGGGCTGGGGTATAGGTCAGAGGTAGAATGCCCCTGAGTTCAATCCCCAGTAGCCCCTTTCCCCTCAATGTTACATCTTCTGTACAACCAGATTTGACTACTTACTGAAGGAAAGATTTGGGGCAGTCTTTCCAAGTTGATTTCTTTATCTATGGTACATTCAATTTTACTTTAGAGACTAATTTGTCAGTTACCATCCTGTGGCGCACCTGAGGGGAAAAGAATGATGCAGAACCAGAGCAGATTGAGAGGGGCAGGCCAGGGGACCTCACTCTATGGTGAAGGCCCCGCTGGACACTGGTCCACAGCTTTTATTCATTTTTGAGGGGGGAGGTTGAGGTGTGGATGCTCCTGCATACGTGCAGCGCTTGAGAGGTAAAATCTAACTAGTATACATGCAGCAAGGGCTAGAGGTAAATGATTAACTTGGCTGGCCACAGAACAATTGTAGAGAGTAAAACCACAGAGGATGTGCAGAAGATCCTTGAGACAACGTCTGACAAGTGGGATATTTGGGAATAAGTGCCTGCAAGAGACCCAGGAACATTTGCCTTGGAGGAGCGGGCTGCTTCCAGCCAGCTCATCAGTCTGACCATGGCTTTCCATGACCCTCAGACCTTTCCTAGGTAAACAGTAACCTGCTTCTGGCAGTCAGTCGTATTCTCCACACTAATTAACACTTATGCAATAACAGCCAAGCCATTCAGACTTAAGTGATTAATCAAACAACAAAGATGTCTTGACTGTATCACATTTCAGTAGAGAATGAGCAGCCCTACTTCATCATAAACTATGCCACCGGGACTTCTGATCCTGAACACAGGAGAAGGGAGCGTTTCAGAGACAAACATTACTCTCCAATCTGCCACAGCTGGGAGTGTCATTTTCATTCATATTTCATGGACCAAAATTAAGTATTATGGCCTCAATTCAACCATAGAGGAAACAGGGGAATGCCATGTCCTATAAGGAAGGGGGGAGGAGAGGAAGCAGAGTGTAAATACACCGCATCATCACCACCACGCACACTTGCTGTCCACAACACGGAGTGTAATGGTAACCTCTGTCAATGTTCCAGCCAGCCATTCTAGAATACTGATTCAGCTACAAGGTACTCTCTTTTTAAATTTCCTTTCACATTAACTGATCAAATATTAAATGACTAACTACTCTATATATGGACATTGCTATAAAGAAAACAAAGATGAGTGAGGTATAGTCTGTTCAGAAATAATTAGATGACTCAAGAGGAGATAAATTGTTTGCAAAAATGTATGAAGCTCGAATCAGTACTCACAATGTTGTTTTCACAGAGAGAATGTGGTTTGCACTGAGCAGTGGGGACTATGGGAACTATTCATTTTCTTCTTAACACTTTTCTCTATGCTGATCATGCATTATTTCTAGAATTAGACCAAAAAATAACTACTTAAACAAATATGCTGTTACCTTCAATGCTTAGCCCCTTCACGCAACGGTGACAACTATATTAAGAACAGAAGCATAATCCACCTCTTCAAAGAATATAAAGTAGAATATGATTATTTAACAAATGCATGCCAAAATTATCTTTTCTAAAACCTAATGAAATCTCCGAATTATGGAAGCATCTATCTCTGCAGCCCAGGACAAAGCAGGGCCTCAAAATCTTAGGGAGATGATTTAGCATTCTCTTCATTATGCTTTGAAATGTGAACACTTAGGTTAATGCTTATGCCAAAAAAAAAAGGTTATCCATGCTTCTTTTTTAAATAACTAAATGATATACTTGTCAAGATGCGCTCAGAGTATGGTTTTAGGCACTACATAAATACATGAATAGGCAGCTTGTACAGGGAAGAGAAAGCACAAGGTATTTTGGAGAGGTCCATTTATTCACAATTCATAAATCAGCTCATAAGGGTAGAAGTTATGTTTAACAGGATGCTGTCAGCTCTATTTCTGCCTCAGGCAGTGAACTCAGGATAAAATGCAGCACTGTGAAATTGTTTAAACCACTAATCCCGCTGCTTTCGTGTATAGAGATATGTGGGGAGATGCGTACTGTTTCACTTAATAAGCTGTGGTCATACGAAGGAAAATAAATACAACCCCAAGCATCAGTAAATGGGTCCTTATGTTTACATTCAAAGCGATGTCACTGTTATTGAACAGTTTTCCTGCTAAAGGTAAAGACCAGCTAATGTATTATTAAGGCAGTATAGTGTGAGCTTTACCCATCCGTTAATATTAAGCTGGAAACTGATATGCTACTCTGTGTTTTGGTTGCCCACAGCTACTCCAAGTGGGTCAACAACAATAAAACGTGCCTGTGGATAAAGGAGGTCAAACACTATATACTTTACATTTCACAAAAAAAGACTACTTTAAAAAGTAATTTTGTGATTGTTTCTGGCCCCCCAAAAAGTTTTTCATTCTAAAATATAACAGAAACCTAAAAAAGGGAAAATATGCAGAGTTTTCCCTCTTGTCAGTAAAAAATATATGATGTGTTTGGCACAATTTTTAAAGTAACATTTACATTTTAAAAAGGTAGGAACAGCTGGATAACATACATCTTTTCACATTAATTATATTCATTTGTTTTTTAGCTTATAAATATGTTTGTGTTTAGCTTGGTAAGAACCCAGACATCAAAATCAATTCTTTCCTTCTTAGCTCATTGCATTAAAGCCTACTTTTTTTGAACTTTTTATGTTCATTTATTGGTGCATTGTAAATTATAATTATACATTTTGATATATGTCAGGGTATGAACATCATACATGCACACATTGCACATTTAGCCCTCCCTCCAATCCCACCCTATTCCCTCCCCCTTCCCTCCCTTTCATGCTCCAGATAGTGATTGAGTCTTATAGGTTTGTGTATGTACAT